>JASAND010022385.1:0-173915 GCA_030248195.1 Trissonchulus latispiculum
GAGCAAGGAAAAGAAAAATCATTCTGGTGGAACAAAGACTAAAAAAGACGACGCAAAAGAAATGATTAGCGAGTAAGTTACAGTAGGTGAATAGGTATTTAGAAATATTTTATTTTAATGAAATTAAAACATTTTCCATCAGCTTCTCAATGTGAACTATTTTCTCCCCCGCGGCTTCATTTCCACTTCTGTTGAATGTTAAACTTACCTTTTTTGAAATTGTGTGTGTATTACGGGTAGAACCGTAAGTCGGACATGTTCTCATTGTAGTCACTGGCATCACAGACCCGTTGCGCTTCAGACGGGCTGCTTATCATCACCCCAAGATTATCGTCACTTGATTGGCGTCTACTCAACAAAGTATCGACAAATTAAGTATTTACGTAAGTTCCCGGACAAATAGTGAATGTACGCATGTGTCTGGGTGGATAGCGTCAATACCAATCTTTCAACAGTTTTTCTATCTGCCCGGGTAAATGCGTAAATTATATACGTATATATACAGGGGGCGTATCCAGGATTTTGAAAAGAGGAGGGGTTTTGACAAAAAATTGCTGCTTTTGTAATGGAGTTTTGATAAAATTTAATTCAAAAGGAGGGGGTTTCAACCCCCCAAAACCCCTCCCCTGGACACGCCCATATATATATATATATATATATATATTTATATATATGCCCGAAATTAATGCGGACAGATGCGTAAACTCTTTTGCATTATGTATTTTTCTTTGTTTTATTTATTTGTGAATATATTTGCATTCTGAAACACTTGTTTGTTAAGAAAATAAGTTAGTTTCGTCATGCAAGTTTTCAGGTTGCTAGATGTCTGGCAGTTTTTTTAGTGGGGGGGTGGTGGGGGGCCCCACTTCCCGGTTCCCCCTCCACTTTTCGGAGCCCCCCCCCCCCCCCACTTTCATCCCCTCCCACTTTTCGGCAAGCCCCCCCACTTTTTTGGGGGTCGCCCAAAAGTGTCGAAAAATTAAGTTTTTGAGGTCAAATTTTAAAAACTTTTCTCAGATTTTCAAAACTTTCGAAACCCTAAAAAATGCCAGGATGTAAAATATTGTTGGGACGAGACAATTTATCAGATAATATTAATTATAACTTTGAACAGATTTTCTCAGAATTAAAAATAACTCGCTGAAAAATATCCCTACATAGATCATTTTTACCAAAACTTGTTTTCCATGTTTAAGAAAAACTGTAAAATACAACACATTCTGTAGTTTTTCATATTTTTCTATTTTCAGTTTTGTTAAAGTTGTTAAAAATAAAAGTAGCTTTGTTAACGTGTTAAAATTTCGAGTAAAAATATAGTTTTGTTAAAATTTCGAGTAAAAATAATCTTTGCACAATTTACAGTAACTTTACACTCAATTCTGGAAAAACCTGTTGAAATCTAAATTTTGATAGGTAGAAGGCAGAATATTTTATATCTAGAAATTATAAAACTTGCATGGTAAAGTTATAAGTCGTAAGCTTATTTTCTTAACAAATATATGTTTTAGAAAGCAAATATATTCATAATTAGATAAAAACAAACAAGTAAAAACAAACGGGTAATACAAACCAGTTTATTGACGCATTAATTTCGGTCATCTATCCGGGCACATGCGTAAATTATCTAGTTGCCCGCGAACTTACGTAAATACCCTACTTATGCATTTGCCCATAATATTTCTTTTCAAGCCTTATTCGTCAATCCTTAAAATTGTTGTTTTGAAAAATTCAAATTTACCGTTTACCGAAATCAACACAAAATTTCCTTTCCCGACTGGCTATCTGTGTTAAATTTCAGAAGGGGTATATGCCAGCTAGCCGATTTTGTATTAGCCGCCCAAATTGGGTGAAAATGGCTATTTTCATGATCTTTCTTTTACTTGGGTCCGGGATCCAGTAGTCTCCCAGAAGAATAAGTTCTGATATTGTAATCTCGTTCGTTTCCGCGGAATTGAGTTTGTCTATTCGCCATGGAGGCGCAGGAGGAAACAAAACCTTTATAACGGAGTTCGATTAAAAGTAGAAAATAAATCCAAAGTCCGATTTTAGATGCAGCTTCTTGTTGACTCTGCATGAGCAAGGAAAGTATTATGTAGGGGCGCGATAGCGCCCCTACATAATATCGGTACAAAGGCGTCTGCGCGGCCCCCTGGAGACAGTGTTGGCCTGGTGCCAGCTAATTAGAGGTAAAATCGGTAAAAGTGGGAGGGGTAAAAATGTTAGTATCGTAAAGTACTCGAGTAGTACTACAAGTACCACCATACTTTTCTGGCTTTTTCCTAGGCAAAAATTTCTGGGGGGGGGGGGGGAAGTCTGGGGGGGTCCCCCCCCAGGTCTGAGGAGGAGCTCGGATTAGGCACCCCATAGTAGATGGGGGGACAAAATTTTGCCTTGGTCCCCCCTTATGGTTCGAAAAAAATATTTTGTCTCCGATTTGGCTGAGAACTTGCCCCTAGGGCAAATCGAGGTCGCTGATTTCAAAAAATCGAATCGAGAGATCGATCCGATCGATTTATCGATCAGTAGAATCGATCGATCAATATCGATCAAAAAAATTTTTGTCTCGGATTTTCGCGATAAGTAGCCCCTAGGGCAATTCGGGGGGTGCTGATTCCGAATCTGCAGTCGAAATTTCGATCCGAGCTGCCAAAGTCGAGTTATTGACGAATTTTTGAAAAACCGATGAAAATCGATTTTTAAGGTCGAACGATCGATTTTCACGAAATATCGATTGCAGATTCGGAATCAGCACCCCCGAATTACCCTAGGGGCAACTTTTCGCGAAAATCGGAGACAAAAAATTTTTTGATCGATTTTGATCGATCGATTCTACTGATCGATAGATCGATCGGATCGATCTCTCGATTCGATTTTTGAAATCAGCGACCTCGATTTACCCTAAGGGCAAGTTCTCAGCCAAATCGGAGACAAAAAATTTTTTCGAACCATAAGGGGGGACCAAGGCTAAATTTTTGTCCCCCCCATCTACATAAGTGCCTCGGATTTCTGGGGGGGGAAGAAAAATTTTTAGAAAAATGTCTAAAAATAGCTATTTTTGCTGCTGAGCTAAAAGTTCACTATTTTTAACTTAAATTTAAGCTTAAAATAGCTAAAAAATGCTTAAAAATGGGTAAAAATCCGGCGAAGCCGGAAAAAATTTTCAAAATTTGCCCTAAAAACCCCATTTTTCCGGGCACTTTAGGGTAGGGCGGGGGTTCTGGGGGGGGGAAGGCCCGAATCCTGGGGGGGGCGAGCCAAGTCTGGGGGGGCGGATTTCTGGGGGGGGGGCCCCCACCCCCCCCCGGTAGGAAAAAGCCAGCTTTTGGTTAAAATTCCGAACTTCGAAATTTTGCACTAGGCGGGAGTTACCGCGCGTTTGTTTTTTTCTCGGTTAATAACGCTTTTCGGAAGTGCTTTTGTCAGCGCAGTGTTGGAACGATATGAGCATTTTGGTCCTATACTACTATCATATGTTGGTAGGCAGGGTCCTCTCATACAACCTTTTTGGTTATTTTGGCACACTGCCAATTTTGGCTCTGTGCCAAGGCCCCAAAGTCGGACTTTCGCTATTTTGGCACTTCGGTTGTGGTGGGCTTTTTTTCACAGGCTAGCAGCTAGATCGGTTTGGTTTATTTTATTTGAATATTTCGGCCAATGCACACAAAGTAACGAGGGGGATTTTTTAATTTCGCTCTGTAGCTTTCAGGAGATGGGCCCACACTTTGCATTTTTTTGGCCTTTGGCACTTCGGTTGTGTTCGACTTTTTTTCACAGGCTGGCAGCTAGATCGGTTTGGTTTATTTCTAGTTAAATTCCACTTTTACTAGAAATGGCCTAAAAGTCACTAAAAATGGCGTTTTTCGGCCTTGGGGTGGTACGCATATATAGTAAATCGGGGTCGCTGAAAACGATGAGCATACTGCCGATACCGCCCGAAGTGACCACTGGCCAGCATGGCTCCCGTGGTTCCTCGCCCAGGGTCAAAGTAGGGAAACTCACTATAAACAGCATTTTTCGGCGTTTTGGTTCGGGGCATATATAGTAAATCGACTACGCTCGTTTCATTGGGCATATTGCCGAAATCGAGGGAAGTGACCAGTGGTCACTACGGTCTATGGGGCCTATTGCCAAGTTTTCGAACCCCTTAAAACAGCGCTTTTCGGCGTTTTGGTTGGGGAATTTATAGGAAATCGACTACGCTCGTTTCAATGGGCATATTGCCGAAATCGAGGGAAGTGACCAGTGGTCACTACGGTCTATGGGACCTATTGACCAGTGGTCAAACCCCTTAAAACGGCGTTTTTCGGCGTTTTGGTTGGGGGCACATATTGTAAATCGACTATGCTCGTTTCAATGGGCATATTGCCGAAATCGAGGGAAGTGACCAGTGGTCACTATGGTCTATGGGGGCTACTGATCACTGGTCAACTATGGGGGCTACTGACCACTGGTCAAACCCCCTAAAACAGCGGTTTTCGGCCCTCTTCTGGCGGTACCCATATAGTAAATCCGTGTCGCTGAACACGATGGGCATACTGTCGAAGTCTTTGGCGAGGCGAAAAAGTTTTCTCCATATACCACCCACAAACAGAGGTTGCAGCGGCCAAAGCTTGGGGCGGAGGTGAGAATTCAGTGGTACTATATATTTATATAATCACTTTTCTGCTCTACCTACGGCACTGTTCAAGCTCCTTGTATCCATTGCCGCATTGCTGGAAAGGGATCCTTTAAGATGACAGCAGGACAAGTAATAAAATGCTCCTCCGGAGCATGAAAAAGTAATATGGGTGGTGGTAAGGTTGTAAAATCAAGAAAGGACTAGTCTTAAAAAGGCTTAATATGGGGGCTAGGTTCAAAAAAAGAAGAGGACTAGGTTGTGGGCGAATTAATATGGGCACAGCTTCGCCGAGCAACCCATATTCGCGGGCTTTCACGCTTCGCCATGGCGATTGTCATATACAATGCCATTATTGTCAGTCAAAAACAATTCCAGCAGTTAAACAATCGCTGCAAGTTGCTTGCTTATATATAGCTAAACTATATAGTAATTTGGTTGTGCTGGACTACGGCAAGCAAGCAACTAGAAAGAACCAAGGGCTATGATTGTAACGCTAACGGTTCAATAGAAATAGAAGATCGTCAGAGAGAGTCCTGACATTATTGTTGAAATATAGACTTTTCTTATCAATGGTTAAAATGCACAGTTAATATTAAGAGTTTATCGAAAGAAATGTTTGCTTCCACTAAAACTCGTTTATCATAGTTGTATATTATATATTTACGGTTCGTAACTAATACTGAACACTGGTATATATGCATATGTAATACGTATGTATATAACTTGTTCAGTCCGCGAATATGGGTTGCTCGCCGAAGCTGTGCCCATATTAATTCGCCCACAACCTAGTCTTCTTCTTTTTTTGAAACTAGACCCATATTAGGCATTTTAAGACTAGTCCTCTCTTGATTTTACAACCTTACCGCAACCCATATTACTTGTTCATGCTCCGGAGGAGCATTTTATTACTTGTGAAATGTGAAGTAGTACGTAATAAAAGTATGAAATTAGTAATAGTTTGTCAAAAGGCAGGAAGTTCAGTCCACTTATTTTTCAAAAAAGCAGGAACTTATTTTAAACTGGTTTAAAAATCAGCAGCGACGCGATCTCGCCAGAAGCAGACGTTAACAGTCGCATTGCCAAAGAGGAAAATGAGGAAATCTGCAGAATGTGTCAGAACCAACGCATTGTATCAGCACTGGTGGTAACCAGACGGGTCCCTTGATTCGCCCATGTCTGCCGGATGCAGGCTAATCGATTACCTAGAACATCATTATTTGCCATCAAACCAGCTGAGTGGGAGCGCTGTAGAACCGCACCAAAGAAACTGGATCAACCTAGTGGAATAACTACTTACGCAGCTTGTGAGTGCAAGTGAGCTAATCTTTGACAAAGATACCGCAAGCTAAATCGAGAAGTCGGCCAAAGTACAGAATATCCCCCTAAAGTTACAGTTTGTGTCCAGCCGTGATTGTTTCGTGCCATTTGTTTCGTGTCACAGTTTGTTTTTGTTTTTGACGTTTTAAGTTTCACTTTTTCTGCTTGGGTGAGTTGGGTGAGCAAAAAGCGCTACTTCTTGTGATCTGATCCTCTAACTGGCAAGCTGTGGGCCTTGCTCAAAATGTTTCACTTATTCAGCTTGGGTGAGTTGGGTGAGCGAAAAGCTCAACTTCTTGTGATCTGATCCTCTAGCTGGCTGCTCAAAATGTTTCACTTATTCAGCTTGGGTGAGTTAGGTGAGCAAAAAGCTCAACTTCTTGTGATCTGATACTCTAACTGGCAAGCTGTGGGCCTTGCTCAAAATGTTTCACTTATTCAGCTTGGGTGAGTTGGGTGAGCGAAAAGCTCAACTTCTTGTGATCTGATCCTCTAGCTGGCAAGCTGTGGGCCTTGCTCAAAATGTTTCACTTATTCAGCTTGGGTGAGTTAGGTGAGCAAAAAGCTCAACTTCTTGTGATCTGATACTCTAACTGGCAAGCTGTGGGCCTTGCTCAAAATGTTTCACTTATTCAGCTTGGGTGAGTTAGGTGAGCAAAAAGCTCAACTTCTTGTGATCTGATACTCTAACTGGCAAGCTGTGGACCTTGCTCAAAATGTTTCACTTATTCAGCTTGGGTGAGTTGGGTGAGCGAAAAGCTCAACTTCTTGTGATCTGATCCTCTAGCTGGCAAGCTGTGGGCCTTGCTCAAAATGTTTCACTTATTCAGCTTGGGTGAGTTAGGTGAGCAAAAAGCTCAACTTCTTGTGATCTGATCCTCTAACTGGCAACCTGTGGACCTTGCTCAAAATGTTTCACTTATTCAGCTTGGGTGAGTTGGGTGAGCAAAAAGCGCAACTTCTTGTGATCTGATCCTCTAGCTGGCAAGCTGTGGATCTTTCTCACACAGTTCATTCATAGGAATAAACAGCAAGCCTTTCAATGAGAGGAGAAAACTCAACCAGACCCCCCCGGTGCCAAGTAGATGATTTGTAATAATTGATTTGTAATGTGGTTTGTTAAAATTTACTTACCTGGTAAGGTTTTGCAGAGGCTAGTATGCAAAAAAGGACCATTTTTAGGTAGGCCTTGGAGTAGCACCTCCCCATATCGGGAGCAATGATGTTTGCTAACGCCAGCATTAATGTGGCTGTCATTGGACGCGTTTTGGGCTGGTTGCTCTGCTTATTGTATGCGATCTAATCCTTCCGCTTGGCAGCTGTTATAGCATGTGATCAAATCTTTATGGGCTCTAAGGACGTTTGTTTTTCCAACTTACCCAAGCTGAAAAAACTTAACGTTGAAAACTGGCGCACCAAGCTGAAAAAACTTTGAAAACTGGCGCATATTGATGAAACTTTGTTGCTTGCAAAATTCTGGAAGCGACCAATGTCAGACGAAATTTTGTCTTTATATCATTATTAGCCTGTGCGGCTCCAAAAATTCCGCTATTTACAAAATGCAAATAGCGGACTCGATATATAATTTCGGGTGTTAGCAGAGTTACTCTCGGTTAATCCTCATTGAATAACTGCGCAACCCCTTGAGAAGGTCGGTTAGCTGTAATCTATGTAGTATACGTATTTTAGAACAGTTTGCAGCATAACTTTGTCAGGTTTTATTGTCTGTTAGCTGTCTCCATAATATTTGTAATTACGTGGAACAACTTATTTATGATTTATTTGTTTTTTATTTAGAGACGAATCTAAACCACCCGCTCCCGCTGTCAAAGTGGAACCTTTATCTTTGGAAGAGCTGCTGGCTAAGCGTAAAGCTGAATTGGAAGCACAGAATAAGGTACGTCCATAGAACTTAATAGTGAAAGATAAAGTCTTTCGCTTTCCGGTCTTGTTTAAGTGGTTTGGCTTTGTTTTTTAAGTTTACGTCCATCGAAGTTGGATTCATTTCCCAATAGTTAGAAGCGTGTAAGTACGTATACCCAATTCAGTGCTGTTGGATAAAACGGGGAAAAGCAAAACATGTATCTGAATGTTACTGTTCTCTGAAGTACAATGGTACTATGGACGTACTACTAGAGATGCATTCGAGCATGGCCTGGGCCCCGGTAGTCAGGCTCTTGTCCTGACCGGGGCCAAAGATTAAAGAAATTAGGAAATTTTAACATATTTTTTGACCAAAATTTTCGAAATTTCAAAAGTCAAAAATAGGTCAGAGTGTTACAAATCGCTTGTTTTCTCACCGATTTGAATGAAAACAATAATAGTAACGTTTGTATACTATAGAAATTATTACAACATTTGACTTTTTAAGGTTATTTTTGAAAATTTACAATTGGAACCCCAATTTCCAGTCCCTGGCCCCGGCCCCGGTGCACTACTACTATTACTACATCAATCCATGCATTTTCTTACGAACAAGTGTGTATATGTATATTTTAATAACGTTTTGCTTTGTCACACTTTGCTATAACCACGAAATGGTTACTTTTTGAAGAAATTACGGCCTTCACAAAACTACAATGACTCCTCTCTACGGATTGATTCCCTGGCGCATGATTACGCATAAAGACAGTGTTCTGGAATAATGTAATAGGAACGGTTTTTGTTTAGCCAAAGTTTCTGACACGTGAAGAACGAGAAGCTGCTGCCCTGAAGCGTCGGGCTGAGCAGGTGGAAGCCCAGAAGCAGAAGCAGCTGGAAGAACGACAACAGCGGAAAACCTTTTTCGAAGAACCCAGAAAGTCTAAAGGTGAGCTGCATCACGTTTACTAAATTTTAGTTGCTTTGTGTCATTATTTTAGGTGCATGTTGGTGATTGAAACTGAATTATTGCAGTACTGAAAACTGATAGTTGATAGCAGGTACACATGAAGTCCCGCATGCAGTTTTCTTGTTTGCTATAATCTGAAAAACTTATTCATTGATCTGGTTTGCCTTATTTTAGATAGAGATCGTGAGCGTGGTGATAGAAGGCGCCGTTCCAGGTCGCGTGGAAGAGATCGGGATCGAGAACGGGATAGAGATAGAGACCGAGACCGAGATAGGGATCGAGATCGAGAGCGGGACCGAGACCGAGAGCGAGACAGAGACCGCCGAGAGACCTCCAGAGACTCAGAGTCCGCTGGTCCTTCTAAGTCCTCTGCCGTCGAAGCAGAACTTGGCGCTGAACCAGAACTGGATGCTATCAAGGTAATGATGTGTACGAATGGCTAGTTGCGTGTGCTTCTATCCGCGCATACAGAGTTTTTGTAAGAGTTGTCATGTTTATGTAGCCAGTTTGAAATGGGAAGGTCATGCCTTAACCAATTTCAAGGTTTGTGAGCGGGCTGATCTGGTCCACGTCAGAAGTGAGAACTTTAAAAACCATTTCTTATTGTTTCTCCAAAAGGAAGGGATCAAACTGAACTCATCCTCTGAATATTCCTGGTACAGTTAACGGTTGTTGAGTAAACAATGTCTTAATGGATAAAATACTCATGACAAGGACTCCACGTCTTTGGTTGTGTGTTTCGTATTATACTTCTTAGAGTTAACATATAACATCGGTTTTGTGTGGTATGTGACAATGCGTGTGTGATCGGAGCTCTAAGTATTCTGCTGAGAGTGCAGCCTATTCAGTTGGTGCCAAACTTAATTTTAGGCCAGATATTTGGGAGGAATAAAGAAAAAGAAGCGAGCGCGAAGATTCAACGAGCGCAAATTTGTGTTTGACTGGGACGCCACTGAGGACACCTCTGAGGACTACAATCCTCTGTACAAGGAAAGACATGAAATTCAGTTTTTTGGTCGTGGTCACTTGGCAGGCATTGACATCAAGGTATATATTATGCGCATTGTGTTTTTGGTTTACTAAGAAATGCTTTTCTGTATTTTAGTTTTCGTGTTTATTTTATGTGAAAAGTACGCTAAATTCAAAGATCGGGTAACTCATTGAGGCTTGATTTAATTCACCGGCACCGGTTTCATAGATTTCACGCACTTTCAGCACTAATCTCAGTTTATGGATTATGCTTTTTCATACATTCATGTACAATGAGTTTTATTTTTAGTTTCAAAAGAAGCGCCAGAATCAGTTTTACAGCGACTTGATGGAAAAGCGACGAACCAATGAAGAGAAGGTTCAGGAAGAGTGAGTTCATTTTATCTAGTTGATTTGAGAACTCCTACGAAGTACTGCAATGTATTTTTCAAGCTGGTGTCACGTGGTTCTATTGGCATTTTCAAAGAGTATTATACTTTTGTTTTATTCTCTGGTTACATACATACACTGATGTTTACTTTGCCGTCTTACTTTCGCAGCTTTATTTTACTGTTTTGTTAGCTACATTCTTGTCGGGCACGCCACTGGATTGTCAGTTACGTATATTATTCTGAAACCTGCTTCAAATTTCAACCATTTCTTCTTATTCGTTCTTGGCGGCAGTCGGAGCTTATCCCTATGGGGAACGTCCACCTCCACGCCCAGCACGCGTCTTTGCAAGGCAGACCACAAAGGTGAGGGAGTATAGGGCAATAGGAGAAGTCAACCCGCTCGGTAGCGTAATTTAAGGACAGCAGATAGGTATCCAGCTCCGACATGATTGAAGATAAAAACAGACAAGGGAAGGATTGGCCACGCCCCGAATTGTAAACCATTTAGCACCGTTGACCAGACTAATGCCAGAGGACACCTGGGGGAATCTCCATTTGATGGGGTTTGTGTCCATCGGATTTCCCACAGAGGAGGTTCCATTGCCCCCCCCCCTTTTGATAGGCTTTCATCATCTGTAACAACGTACTTAAATCCTGTAAATCATTGAAAACGTAACGTATCGTACCTTGTTTTATAGTTCAAGACATCATCTAAACACGTCGAAATTCAATAGTTCCATTTTCACCTTTTTTTGTGGTCATTGGTAGTAAGTTTCTGTGAGGTAATTGCCAGAAGCACCATTTTTCAACTTTTGAAAGCAAGTATAAGCACAAAATATAAGCAAGCATTATTTTAGAATTCCGAAAGCATTTTTTCGGCACAAACTTCTTTTTCTTTTATCAACGACCGAAAACTGATTCTACAACGTTAGAAACTGAAAGCAATTTTGAAGAAATTTGGCTTGTTTTTTCGTTACCTAGAACAAAAAAAGATGCCGCATGGCATGTTTCAAGGTTTTGGTTAGAATAAGTAATTGGTGCCAGAAGTGAAAAATTATAGTTTCCAATTTTGGTTTGGATTTGGACATTTTGGCTGAAGCCTTTTTACTGGCCGAAATTATATGAGAAGCTAAAGGCTTGCTTTAATCTGTAAGGGTGAACTTTCTGGCCAAGCAACCGTTTACTTTTTTAAGGTGGTGACTCGTCTTGAAGGCATCAACTCTGAATTCTTATTACTGATAGATTACTTGGAGCTAAGTAACCATTTTTATATCAAAATGCAGCTCAATCTTTCCTCTATTTAATGAATACTATGAAACTAGCTATAGTTTTATGAATTTAATTTTATGATTTTAATGCTTCGAAGTATTTTAATTTCCAGATTTTTTGCACACTAAAGTAAATGTTGTCAGTAAATTACATCTTCTTTCTCATCTTCTTTCTCTCTCTCATTTACTCTTCTTCTTCTTTGTAGTACAATTATGCACTCTTGCTACAACTTTAGCCAGAAAGCAGCAATCGGGGCAACTAACAAAGGATCCCTGGGTATTTTTGTGTAAAACATGTCTGCTAAGTGGCAAGCCTCTTGCTTGCATAGTAAACGCTCCACAATCGTTGGAAGAAATTTGGTCGTGTTTTTGCTAAAACTACATTTTTCGTGATAACATCTTACGGAATAGCAGTTGGAAGATTATCATGTCACGGATAATTTGCCTCGACGAGACAGTCAAATTGGCACCCTTAGTTTAAGTTTACGGCTTGCGTAGCTCAAGAAATGATGCATTATTTGAATTTTGCAAAAATGACAAGTTTTCAACGCCAAAATAAGAAAATCGGCTATATATCTCAATAGAGAAGAGCTAGGGAGTTGCTTCAGGCCTCATACTCTTCCTACTTTTCTACTTTTTTCCTACTTTTCCCTACTTTTTCTTCATTCCTACTTTTTGCTGAAAATTCCTACTTTTTCCTACTTTTTACGAACACATCAGAAAAATTTTCAATGTGTCCTTAACGTAACTTTAGATCACTTGATTTCAAAAAATTTTCGCGCCTTCGGCGTTATTACTTCTTCTTAGCCTTACTTTTGTAGGGGTGGACTAGGCAATCACATTTTTGTTTCCATGATTCCATCTGTTTATGGGAACGGAACGGCCAATGCCTAAAATCTGGCCAGAAATCTCGAAAATGAAATTGTTTTCTTTATAATCTCACAAACGCTTCAAGATAACTAACATTAAGTGTGCATTTTCTGAGCCGGAATGATGACATTTTTCTTTTCGTGAAAAATCTTTTTGAAATTTCCCGTGCGATTTCAAAGAGTGTCGCTTTTATGTCCAGAAAGATGGTAAATGCTATATACTAGCTACAATTTTTTTCGAAAATTATTCCCCTGACCGAAAGGTCTACACGCCAAATTTTACCTTTGGTTGAAACTTCGATTTTCAAAATCCTTTGATCTTTGCTGCTGTTTCGACTTTGACTGGTTCAGTTTACTTTGGTTTACGTTTACTTAGTTCAGTGGGAAAAGTTTCGACTAAATTTTCTGGACCTCCTAGGCGTCCACTTTCAGCTGATGTATATATGTTGTATCAAGAGTAGATGATAGGAAGAGTATGACACGGAACTCTTCCTAGTGTAATTTGGCCTGTCAGATACTCGGCACATTAAGGCCGAAATCTCGGGAGGGGGGGGGGTCAAGGTTAACACAGTTAACCATGTGTCTATATGCGTTTGAACTAAAATGAATCTGATTGGCTAATCCCCTACCTTATGTCAAAATTACGTGCATAAGGTGACCCCCTCCCCGAGATCTCGGGGGGGGCCTCAGCTTAGAATTGTTAGGCGTGTGTTGATATACGTTTGAACTAAAATGCATTTCATTGGCTGCTTAGCTGCTGCTATTGAAATGCACTGGTCAGAATTACGGTAGCTAAGTAACCAATCAAATGCATTTCAGTTCAAACGCATATAAACACACGCTTAACAACGTTAAGCTGGGCCCCCGAGATCTCGGGGGGTCACCTTATACACGTAATTTTGACATAAGGTAGGGGATTAGCCAATCAGATTCATTTTAGTTCAAACGCACATAAATACATGGTTAACTGTGTTAACCGTGACCCCCCCCCCCGAGATTTCGGCCTTAATGTCTGACTTTTTCCTACCGGGGCGGTGGGGGGGCCCCAGAAATTCGTTCCCCCCCAGACTTGGGTCGCCCCCCCCAGAATCGCCCCCCCCCAGGATTCGGGCCTTCCCTTCCCAGAACTCTAAAATGCCCGGAAAAATAGGATTTTGAGGATAAATTTTGAAAAATGTTTCCGGCTTCGCCGGATTTCTACTCGTTTTTACGCATTTTTTAGCTATTTTAAGCTTAAATTTAAGTTAAAAATAGTTAATTTTTTAGCTTAGCAGCAAAAAATAGCTATTTTTAGGCATTTTTTGAAAAATTTTTCTCCCCCCCCCCCCCCCCCCAGAAATCCGAGCCCCTTCCAGACTTCCCCCCCCCAGAAATTTTTGCCTAGGAAAAAGCCAGAATGTGCCGAGCATCTGACAGGCCAATTACACTAGGAAGAGTCCCGTGTCATACTCTTCCTATCTTCTACTCTTGGTTGTATGTATGTTAAGTTTGACTTTCCTGATGGATACCCCACTTTTTACCCCACTTGTGGGGGTAAAGATGGTCTATATAGAGGCGAGCTCACTTGGGTACAACCGAATGCTGATTTTACTGGTGGTTATAGAAAGTACAGGTCAAGTCTTATATACATGGTCGTATATAAACCGTCTGGCTAGCTACAGCCTATAGCAAGTAATAACCTTATTTCGAAAATCTTTGTTCCCCCCCGCCCACCTCAGTGACTATATGTATAGATTGCTAATATCCCCCGGACCGTAGGCGCAAAAATGTTTAAAATTGAATTCAGACACAAAGGCTCTGCAGGCGGAGAAATTTAAAAAATTTAAAGAATTTTTTAAAATTAGAAAGTCCTTCTCCTCTGGTACAAGAATGTTTCTCTTGGGAGGTAATGTCACGAGACCCCCTCAAATTAAATGCTTCAAAAAGCAAAAATATAGAGCTCAACGAGATCTTTCGAATGAATATAGTCATAACTACGCAGCTGCTGCTGAACTGTCAGAAATCGGCAAAAACTGTCCTGTTCGGAAATGTTGAATTTTTGAAGCGGGACCCGCCAAATGAACTTATTTGGAATGTTTCATCAAATTTCATCTTGATTTGGTCCACCAACCGACAATATGTGCCCAAAAGGAATCACCACCTTAACAGAATGCAAACTTCGTCTTACTCTTCGATTTATTTTGTTAGCACAAGAAACTAATGTACCACAAAAGGTCCGAAACATTCGGACCTCCGGCCTGACTCGAACCCACGGCATTTTTGCAGGCTAGGCGAATGCTCTGCCAACACAGTCGCACCAAGCTATGCAGGCGTTCGTTTATCAATGTACATGACTTTCACTGATTGGGGCACAACCCTCCTTTAGGTCTGTGGCAGGGGCGGATTCAGGGGGGGCGGGCGGAGGATCAGCCGCCCCCCCGTTGCGATTCGAAGGTAGGAAAAATTAAGGAGAAAAATAGTGACAAGGGCAAAAAAGGAAAAAATTTCGTTCCTTCGGCGCGAATTTTCTTCTTCTTAGCAGCATATGCAGCAGCATAGCTTAGCAGCATAGCAGAGTAAACGGTATTTATGTATGCATTATATAGTAATGACTTTTGATAATGATTTCGATATATCTTGTTGCTGTGAATAGTAGGGACTAGGGGCGGACAGGTGCAGTCTACGTGGTGGGTCCACAGTGCGGATTGCAAACATAATATACGTGTACCAACCTACGTATATATGTGTAGAAATGTTTGCGTACTGTGGGGCGGTTGTTCATTTCATTCCATCCATTCCATATTCATTGTATTTGAAGAGCAAGCTTGAAATGCCTCCGAATTTGCGCAGAAAAATTCCATTTTTCCTTAAAAATGCGTAAAATTTTTAAAAATGTCTGGTTTTTTGAAATGTAAAGAACTAACGATTTGAACAGTGGCGCACATAGAAAATTTTTTCGCAGGGGGCGGACCTCAGTAAAATTGTGGGGGTTCTGGGTATCGTCGCCCCCAGAAATTGAAAATTTTCTGAAAATGCAAAGGCAAAAATTTTTTGATAAGCAAAAATAAGTATATATAAATTAAGCAAAAATTAAATGAATTAAATTTTGAAAATCTTCAAAGAAACTGCTATGGACAGATTTAAAACGCTGAAATAAGGGTAAATTAAGTAAAAATCAAGTAATTTTGCAACGGCGTCAAAATTTTTGTATTTTTATATATGTCCGCTCTGGGCGCGGACAAAACTTTTCCTTTACATCTGGTTTCAAGGGGGGGTGGCCGCCCCCTCCGCCCTCCCATAAGTGCGCCCGCACCCCTGCATTTGATCACCGCTTTTATTGCAAAAACAAATAATTTCTCCAGCTGCTGGGGACTCAGCCCCCCAGACCCGTCCCCTGGTAGGAAATTTTTTGTGGGGACCCGAAAACCCCCTTCACAAAATCCTGGATCCGCCAGTGGTCTGTGGGGAGGTTTAAATTTTTGAAAATGTTTGAAAACAGTTGTTTTTTTGCTGCTGAGCTAAAACCAGTGATCAATTTTTGGCTTAAATTTATTTTCAACTGCTAAATGAATTTTGAAATGTTTAAAAAATACTTAAACATCCAGCGTTTACAGGGTGTAAAATTAAAAATAGGAAACATTGCCGGCGGCGCCTCTCTATGTCGAGTTTCAAAAATCAGCGTTACTGCAGCGATTTTTATCTCAATTTTCAAAGTGCAAAAGTAAGTGTTCGAGCTGCAGATCCTTTTAAAGGTTTGCGTTACAGATTCAATTGAGTTCTGCTACTTAAACGTAATGGCAAGAATTCTGGAAAGTAGACACGCGGTTTCTGTTGCAGCATGCCGTTGCATTATATTTCATACAGTTTAATTCCAGTATCCTCATATGGACAAGCTAGTAAACAATTTATAATGATATAATTTATTGTATTAATTTTTCCTAGACCACTTTATTTTTGACGATTCCTGTAGAGAGGGTCATCAAAGTTTTTCCATTCCTCAAACCTTCCGTACCATTGCGGATTTGCTATGTTGATAAAACTTCGCTTATTCTCAATAGGCGCGTAGATGGTGGCAATGTCGCCTTCATCGTAGGATGGACGTCGGAATCGACCATACCAGACCGGATTTAGCCGATTGATGAAACGCTTTGATCGTCGATTTTGTTGCATTAAGTTAGATTGTTCAGCAACGTTAAAGTCGTTATGATTGTCGATAGTTTGTTCCAAACAGTGCACTGTCCAGCTGCAAGCCATAAGCAGTAGTAGCAGTAAAACCAGTTTAATGTTATCACAACCAATTGATAAAGCGTGAAATGACTGCGGCATTTTGCGTAATTCGTAAATAGTATAGTTTAGTCTAAAACACAAAATCTAATAGAATATTATATAATGTTAAGTTGCGTGCAAAGTATTCATGTGTGTGTCGTGTGTGGTTAGTTATTGAGGAAAAATCTACATTATCATTGGCTCCAGGGGATTTCTTGGCGATATTGGTTCAGAAGTTTGTGTGTTATTAAAACCTGATGAAGGAAAGTCCTACTCTGTGGTGAATGTGGTTAAACACTAAGGAGATAAAAAGTCTATGCCAGTATAATACGGATTCCCATATTCAGTAAATTAAGATTAAGGGCTTAGCGGTGACATTTCTGTTAGCATTGAACCAAAAATTTCTAGAGGCGATGCTTCTTCTGGTTTTGTGAGAGTTTCGTAATCTATTGTGTAGGACTAGTAACTGTATTAAATTTGATCTGACATCGCGGAGGCAGACATCATCTGTCATTGTCATTGCTGTTTGGAATTTTATCTTTTTCAATAATGGTTTTTCGTCATGGATGTGAGACAGTACAGAAAAGGCTGCGTATACCTGCTAGGAATACGTAGGCTGACTTGCCCCTTTGAATTGGAGGATTACCTTCAATTCTGTTGTTGCTTTTGCCAGAGTTGCAACTGAACTTTGCCGACTTCCAACAAGTTTAATGATCTTTCTGCAGCACAGCTTTCAGAGTAATTTGAGGAAAGCGCTACTTTTGTAGCGTTCTTAGTTTTTAGATTGACTCCCGGTTAACTGCGAACTAATTTTGAAATGTTTGCTGCTTTGGCACTAATTAGGTCTAGTCCCTTCTTTGTAGCTAGAGTTTTCAATGTTGAGTTCACCTTAAAAAGACTGTAGTGTGCTCATTTACGAAAGGAAAGGGCTAGAAATACAGTGCTATTAGTATATATAGCATCATATGAAGAACTACTAATAAGCATAAAATGTAGCGAGAGTTTTGTATGCAGTTTGCAATTTGATACCACCTTAGAACTGATTTTGAAGAGAATTTCCATTCCATGAGATACATAACCGTGTGTATGTCTAAAATGATAAACATAAAAGGGCTGTTCTAAAAATGCTGGATTTATGAGTTTCTGGAAAATATTTAATTAATTATGCTGAAACCGTTGCAGTTCAAGTATGAACTATGCTGAAATGTTCCTACTATGATGAAATATAATAAGTAAAATTATCATTAAGAACCGTCCAAGTAATAAAATAAGCGATAATAAGATAGATTTATGATGCCAACTGGACTCGTGTGTTTGCATTACCTTGGCTCATGAGAAAAGCCAGGCTAAAACTGTGCACTTGGGAGCACTTAGTCAGACCTTGCAGCAAGAACTTAGAGATGCGGTTATCCTTGATTGATGTGTACAGGAACTAACAATTCCGACTGGAATTGTTTTGATCGCCAAGCTTAATTATTGCTGCTGAGTTTCTAATTAGCCATCTTTTTCTATAACTAAATGGGTTGCTTTTCTGCTTAATTTTTGGTGGATAATGAAGTTTATGTATGTTCATGGCATTTGGGAGTTAGCTAAGATGAATCAGTGTAGCTCATTTTTTGTAGTAGTAAACATACATATATACTTCCTTTAGAGGACTTATCATTCAGACTTCCTCATAAATGGGGATGAAAAATTCAGTTAAAATTCCGCCCGCAGCGACTGCTGCATTATCGTTTAGAATTGAGATATATATACGTACTGTTAGCTGTCGGGTAGAATTTGTCACCTACAAACTTAAGAGTAGAGGTTTGGATATGGCGGGCATCATTTCATGTTGTCGTCTGCTCTTTGCGTTTTTAGCCATTCCTTCAATTTCCTTAAAATATTGTGTAATGTAAAGTTTATATAGAAATTTAGAAGTCTACATACCTTTAAGCTGGCTTAAGTTTGAGGCCTATACGTGTGTTCGTACCAACATAATAAATTGTAACTCCAGTGAAATGAGTTATGTGGTGATTTACTATGTATTAGTCGAAGGCTCAGTTGATAAGTGGCCTGCATTAAGCAGTCTTTTAGTTGGGACCCCCAATCGTTGTCCAAAATCATGGTTCTTTAGTCATTATCTTTGGACTTGTCTTCCTTTTTAGTATAAGTTTTTGTGGGAAAAGATAGGGTTGGTCTGCTGTGTTCTTTGTCGTCGCTGTCTTAATTGAACCAGACACTATTATCCTGTTTCATGCGTTTCTTATGATGTATGGGTGTTTGGATAGGACGATATTTCATAGCCAAAAGAATACAACAACGCTGTGTATGAATGAAATTTGCTGACGTATGAAGTTATATAATAGTTTGAAATGATTAATATGGTTGGAGCTGGGCACTTAAAGCTCTATATGTCAATTTACGCTACTCACTATGATGCTAAAATGTGAAGTACGTACTATAATTGTATTAAAGTCAAAATGAAAACTCTTTCAATTTTGTAAGTAGTTAGAAATTAGCAGCTTATTGTAGAGCTATCTACGCAATATGTAGGTTTGAACGACGATTGTGCACAATGTGAACTTGATTGTATGTTCGATCGAATCTCTGAAAGTGTAGGTCACGTCACGTTCTATTTCACTAGTGCATGTCTAGTCGATTATTCATTTCTTGTTTCTTTTGTTTTTTCTGTTTACTACGAATTTTTATTTTAGGAAAAATGTTCGTCGTCAGAAGGCCAAAGAAGCCAAACAGCTGTGGGATGACCGCCACTGGTCTGAAAAGGATTTGGATGAAATGCAAGAGCGAGATTGGCGAATTTTCCGAGAGGATTATAATATTTCTATAAAAGGTTCCTACACACACATTGTAAAAAGAGAATAGAACTTATTTTCAATCTGTTGTTTCAATCAATATCAAACTGACAAAAATGTGCTTTGTTTTGTGACTTTAGCTTTGCAACAAAAACAGCTACTTGTGAATATTTTTGACTTGTGACGCAAATTTGATTTGCTCACACTCATTTATTTATTACCATATCTGCTAAACTGAGGGCGTTTATATTTTAAGGTGGGAATGTTCCAAGGCCAGTTCGAAAGTGGTCCGAATCTAGGATTCCAAAAGAAATATTGGATGTAATTGATATGATTGGTTACAAGGTAAATATTTATATGTAGTATATAATATAATCTACGTAGTTCTAACTTTAAGATATACGTTTCCATTTACTGGCATTTTTAGGGCTTTGAAAGGGGGCTTTCTCCTCCTAGGGGGGCAGTGGGTGGGTGGGGTCAAGCTCAAGGTATACATGATGTGCGTACCTGCGGTTATGGGAAAAATTAGCTTTTTTGAGGTAAAAACGTAAAAATCGTTGTTTTAAGCTAGGCTGGTGTCTTAACTGCATGAATTAGCTAACAAATTAGAAAATTTTTGAACATGGCCTCGTAAACTTAATTTTTCGACACGTTTGTGCGACTGCCATAAAAGCGGGGGTGCATGCCGAAAAGTGGAGGGGCTAAAGTGAGGAGGACATCGAAAAATGGGGGGCTTCCGAAAAGTGGCGGGACCACCCTCTTCTAGATGAATGCCATATTATTTATATGGTATATGTATGTGGTATATTTGCTGAAACAGCAGCTTTTCAAGAAATGTATTTTAGAATTCTGTGTTTGCATAAAAAGTCGTAGGATCCCAAAAGCCAACAGTCAACTGAAAACAATTTAGGTTCACGTTCTTGTCGGTTTTCCATAGTTTGATCCTGTTTTTGCCGTTTTCTTTAATCAAGAATGCTGCAACTGATTTGTGGAATACTCAAGAAAGTTTGGAAAGAGACGGCAACTAGAATACAACGAGCCATTGTATTTCATTGTACGCAGTCCTGAACAAATTTTTCCTAAGTTACGTCCTGACGTATTATTTCTTTTTGTTTTCAATCATTGCGCATTTTCTAAGCAAGCAGAAACCCTGATCTCGTCTGTATATATGTACTTGATTTTGTTTCTAGGAACCGACCCCAATTCAGCGACAAGCCATTCCCATTGGACTGCAAAATCGTGATGTTATTGGCGTTGCCGAAACTGGTTCTGGAAAGACAGCAGCCTTTCTTATACCATTGTTGGTGTGGCTACAGTCACTTCCTAAAATTCAGAGGTTCGATTTTCTAGAGTCTTGTTTTAAAAGTCAACTAGTAATGAAACTTTGCACGAGACAAACAGTTAGTTTGATTGCAAATTTTTGTACCCCTTTCGAAGCTCGGATTCCGCGGAGCCTTTGTCGCCTTCGAACCTCCGCTGCTTGTGCGTCAAGGCTGGCGCCTAGAAAGCAGTATAAATGATTTCTCTGTCGCAATTTGAATCCTGATAATGGCTACATAAACATAAACTACTCGGTCGTCTCAGTTCAAAAAAGTTCCAAAGATAGGCAAAATGTGTGGTAGTGATGTCGTGTTTATTCATAGATTTTGTCTAATAAAGGCATTATTTACAGGGAAAAGGATATTGATCAGGGTCCCTATGCTGTTATTATGGCGCCTACTCGTGAATTGGCTCAACAGATTGAGGAAGAGACAATTCGTTTTGGCAAACCGTTGGGTGTTCGAACTGTCTCCATTATTGGTGGTCTTTCAAGAGAAGAGCAGGGATTCAGGCTTCGACTAGGCTGTGAGGTCTGTTTGTTAACAGCGATGTAAAGTGGCACCTACTTGACTGTATTTTCGTACCTTTGCAGAAGTAGTAGGATGTTTGTTATAAAAAAGGGATTATTCAAGACGTACATTGACGCAAATATGAGGATATTATCCTTTGTTGAATTCCAAATCAAGCTTTAAGTATTGAATAGTTTTATGCACTAAGTAATTTTGTCATTGCTAGTAATGCTGCCGGGTAAATTAATGTTCATTACTGTATGCATATTTTAGGTAGTTATTGCTACACCTGGACGTTTGGTGGATGTTTTGGAAAATCGATATCTTGTGCTTAATCAGTGTACCTATTTGATTTTGGATGAGGTTAGCATCATAATTGTTCACTAAAGGCTGTTGTTTGAGTTTTGTGTTGACTTCATGCTACATTGATATCTACACAGGGACTTCTTTCTGAAAGAAAAACTATTGTTTCTGCTTAAGCATTGCATAAAAATATTTCTGCTATTGTACAAAATTATTTACAGCATTGCTAGAAGGACCCCCCCACAATAATTTCTATTTACTTTATAGACCTCTGCTTAGTTAGGAACTCTTGGAGTTTCTCTGAAGCAGCATTTTGTAAATCGTCCATTTCCACAAATGTTATTTTAGGCTGACAAAATGTTGGACATGGGCTTTGAGCCGTCGGTCCAAAGAATTATGAACTACATGCCTGTCAGCAATATCAAGCCGGACACGGATGAGGCTGAAGAGGAGTCACTCTTGTTGCAAAATTTTGCCTCAAAGCAAAAATATCGCCAGGTCGGTTTTTACTATAACAGCATTGGATTTCAGCGCCTTTAACAGTATACGTATGTGGGATGTTTTGTTCGTAGCGTCCAGCAGGGTTTTAATAATTTCATTTTTTGCTTTGCGAAGGTTCTTAATCACACAAAATGTTTTGTGAACCCGTTTTTACTTTGTTATAGACTGTCATGTTCACAGCCACAATGTCCTCTGCAGTGGAGCGGTTAGCTCGTAGTTATCTAAGACGGCCGGCTGTGGTATATATTGGTTCTATTGGTAAACCCACTGAAAGAGTTGAACAGATTGTTTACATGGTTTCCGAACCTGAGAAGAGGTACCTATGTGTGCATAATTTTTTAATCGTCTGATTGCATTCGTATCTGTAACTGTGAATATTGTTTTGAGATGTTAGTATTATTATTTAGCTAATAACCAATGTCAGTGTCGGTAGAGTTTTTCTTGCTATTTCTACAATCAGAATCAGTAACGGTTTTGTAACGGTTTTATCAAGTTCAATTGTTTAAACGCTGCGGTTGATTTGCTTCTAACAAAGCTGTGGAGTACTGGAGTGTTCGTCTTTAGGTTTGCCCCTGCCATTGTTAATAATGAATTGTTTAATCCTGCAATTAATGCAATTAATGCAATGCAATTAATGCTTGTAATAGCAACCGTAAGTGTTTAATTAATCTATTTAGAAAGAAACTTGTGGAACTACTAGAGCGAGGAATTGAGCCGCCCATTATTATTTTTGTGAATCAGAAGAAGGGTGCTGATCTTTTGTCCAAAGGCTTGGAAAAGCTTGGCGTAAGTTTGCCTTCCATGTAACTCCAGAATTTTCTGTGTTTAGGGATACCGAATTGTATGTGTAGCTACGAGAGATCTTTACTTATTCATGGCTTAGAGTGAGTCAGCACCAGCAGGCGGGCAACTCTGTTATCAGAGAAAAACTATGCTATATGCGCTATCGCAAAACTGGCCTCCTCTCACGGCCGCCCTTATGGGTACATAGTTCTAAAACGGGGATCGTTGTTGTTGTTGTTGTTGTTGATGCTTCCAGCCACCTGAATACAGATTCAATCGGCCCGGACACCTCCAGGACGGAGGCGGCCGCATTCTCTGAGAAAGGCAAGGACCTCCCGAGGCTTTTCCCAGAGGACCGCAAGGCTAGGGTAACGGGGATCGTTCATTCGCTTTAGTATATTTTGTACGTATATGTGTTGAACATCCACGAATACCCCCTCCTCAAATGGGCCCCTGTTAATTATGTAAAGGAGTGAGCGCCCCCGTTTGAACCCAGTATCCATATGGGGACGGTGTGAAGGGTGGTCAATTTGTGCAGGGTAGGCCGATAGCATAGCTTTTGCTCTGATAATAGAGAGCCTGTCTTGTTGTCTCACTCTTTATCATTTAGTGTGCCATTTTCTTAACAGACTGAGTGTGATTTTGTTTGTTGTTTTTCTGATTTCAGTTCAGTCCCTGTGTTCTTCACGGTGGCAAAGGTCAGGATGCTCGTGAGTTTGCCCTCCAGAGTTTGAAGGATGGTAGTAAGAACATTCTGGTGGCAACGGATGTGGCTGGTCGTGGTATCGACATCAAAGACGTTTCTATGGTCATCAACTACGATATGTCCAAAACCATTGATGAATATACCCATAGAATTGGTAGAACTGGTCGTGCTGGAAAGCACGGAAAGGCGGTAACTTTCCTAACTAAGGACGATAATGCTGTCTTTTATGATCTGAAGCAGCTTTTATTGGAAAGTCCGATTTCGGTCTGCCCGCCTGAGTTGGCCAATCATCCGGACGCCCAGCAGAAACCGGGAACATTTGTTATGAAGAAAAAGAAAGATGAAACTGTATTTATTTGTTAATTTTTTAATTTTAAACCTTATTGTAATTGTATTGACGTTGCGTGTTAGCGAATAAATTAAACTGTATTTTTGTTGACAAGTGAATAGTGATATAGTATAGAAAACTTAATTTCGAACGTTACAGTATGTAAAATTTAATTTCGAATGTAATTTCTCTATAAAGCATAATTTTAGTCTTCGCCGTGTGTGTTAACGAGAATTACTTCAATAAGAAAAGGCACGTTCGATATTTGAAAAATTGGCGTAAGATCCTCAAACAAAAATCTTGCTTGAGAAAGAATAGCTAGCTATATATATATCAAGAATTTTGCCAGCAAATAGAAACGTACGGCTAGTCTCCATTTTCCGGATTACTTCTGCACGCGTATTGTCTGCAAATTAATTAGGCTCTAATAATAGATTATGTAATCATAGGTTAACACGGGAGCAATGACGGGTTCCAAATGCCTACTTCCGCGTCAGCCCTAAGAAATCACATTACATAATACCAAGAGTTCATAATTCTATTATATATTAGAAGAAGAGGGCTCCTCTTGGCATTGCGTAACGGTGCTCCGACCACAATACGCGAATCTTCCCCCGTTTGGGGGGGGGGGGTCGACAGGCATACCCACTCCCCTTTTGGTGGGGGGGGGGGTAGCAAAAAGTGGTACCCGTTTGGTGGGGGTAGCCAAAAGAGGTCCCCGTTTGGTGGGGGGGTAGGCAGAAAAGGGTCCCCGTTGGGGGGGGGTCGTCAAGACAGGCAAAGATTGGCTGAATCTGATTGGCTGTTACCGACCCCCCCCGAAACGGGGACCCCTTTTGCATACCCCCCCACCAAACGGGGACCTCTTTTGGCTACCCCCCCCCCTCCAACAAACGGGGACCCATTTTCGAATAGAGCAAAAACTACCGTAATCCTCTGCTATACCCCCCCACCAAACGGGGAGGGGGTCTCTGCCAGAGATGGAACCGGGTCAGTTCGGGTCACTTTTTGGACCGGGTCACCGGGTCAAGAGCTTCGACCCGGTCTTGACCCGGTTTTCTGAATTTACCCCAAATTTTAGAAATTTTCGGCTAACCAAGGTGAAATTTTAGCTTTTTTTTTTGTCGTGGTGCCCAGCACTAAATAGGTACTCAAAGAGACCTTTTATGTGCTGCTCCCCGCGGTCCGCTGAATGGCAGGCAGACAAGAGGCGGAGAGACAAAGGTCACGGACAGAAAACATGACCCCCAAGCAGTTCTGACGTGCGGTTATTGGCCCCTTAGCCCAACGCTAAGGCGACCGCAGTCACACTCAAGGCAATCAAGATCTTAGACACAGATAGGGATTGCCCCCCGCAAATCAATAGTGACTAGGATGGCTGAAAACTATATACCCGCTCGGAAGGTGGGTGACAAAAAATGGAGTATCAAGAAGAAAAAGAAGAAGAAGCTAAGAAAGGAGAGAGAGTGGGCGGGAACGGCCGAGCACTCAAATAGGATAGTAGGAAAATCTGCCAATGTTTTGGACAATAAAATGTTTTAAGCCTAAACATATTAAACTTAAACAAAATATTATAATAAAAATAAAATACCTTTTCAAAGGTCTTACCACTCGCCTGGTAACCCCTGGCGAGTGAGGGGGGCAATCCGTCGTCGGTGTTGTTATGGTTGTTGTTGCTGTTGTTGTACTGTTGTTGTTGTTGTTGGTGTTGTTGGTGGTGGTGTTGTTGATGTTGTTGTTGTTGTTGTTGTTGTTGTTGTTGTTGTTGTTGTTGTTGTTGTTGTTGTTGTTGTTGTTGTTGTTGTTGTTGCTGTTGCCGTCGGCCTGGAGGGGGAAGCTTCAAGGGGATGGCTGCGAAGATAATTTTCGAATTTATGATACGCTGCTAAACTTCGCAGCCGTCCCCTCCCAAATTTTAGCTTAAATTTTTGTTCAATGTCCAATATTAATTGGCTTTTTCTATATTTTAGTCTTGAGCATTTTCGCAGCTTGATGTTATTTCAATCTGTCTGTCTCTGGCAAATTGTCCAGCATTTTAGCTTTAGCTTCATAAGTCTTATGACTATTGCATAAATCTATTCAGTAAAATAATTATTTTTGCAACCAAGGTAAACGTTGAAGGTAAGTGAACAATTTAATTTAATTTAACGCAATACATAATGAAAACCAAATTTTTAAAGTACTCCGTGTATTCGGACAAGCACTCACATTAGACCCTGCAAAATTTCGCAGACGGATTATCGGTTTTGCATAAATTTAGAAAATGCTACAGCTACCATTTTAAACAACCTAGAGCAAACATATGTATGTCATAGTTATTCTTTTCGGGGTGGTGATGGAACATGGAAGCCGAAAATTTAGCGTTCTTAGGCAAAATCAAAAATTTTTTGCAGATTTGGATTTTTCTGGAAAACCGGGTCACCGGGTCAGGGCTCAACCGGGTCACCGGGTCACCGGGTCAAGCCTAAGTGACCCGGTTCCATCACTGGTCTTTGCAATCTGATTGGCTGTTGGCTACCCACCCCCCCCACCAAACGGGGACCCCTTTACTGCTACCCCCCCCCCACCAAACGGAGGGGGGTATGCTTTGTCGAACAGAGCTACCCCCCTCCCCACCAAACGGGGAACATTCGCGTATTGTGGGCGGAGCACCGTTACGCAATGCCAAGAAGAGAAGCCCTCTAGTGGCTTATGTACTCTTCTTCTAATATATTATAGTGCAATTATGCACTCTTGATAATACATAAGCCCTACCGCCGCCAGAGCCAAGGCATAAGGAAAATTGGGCAGGTGGTAAGCAAAATGGTCAGACAAAAGGTTTTGCTCTATGCTATATTTTTAAAAATTTAATTGACTAAAGGTTTGACTTTTCGAAAAATTAACTTTTGGCTTTAAAATGCCGATCTCTATTACTATTAACGTTAGTTATATAAAATGTTAATTTGATACTTATGGTACCTGGAAAATAAAGCCCTCCCCTCAAATTTTTTACTACGCACAAGCACCTTGCTATTTTCATTTTCTTGCTGTAGCCATCATCGATAGTGGCACAGTGACAGTATTTACACATTTTTACATTTTTAAAAGTACAGATGAGTTGTATAGTATATATTCATGTTTAGTGCAAACTCAGTAGGCTGTGTTGACTCAAGTCGTTCCTTCCTAGTCCTCTCAGCATTAATTGTTTAATATTGTGAAGAGTTATGCGCAGTGTTGACAGATAACAAATCTTTCCCAAAAATGGATAAAGAAAAAATTACAGTTTTTCCCTAAAGGGAGAAATCATCCATCGTTGAGCCAATTAGATTTAAGGCCGGTTCCACCAAATCCCACTCAGCTTAACTATATAAGTTCTAGTTACCGCCATCTTCCGATGCACCCACTGGAAAGTTAGTTAGATTTTAATTCTTGTCAGGGTAAGATTAATATAACTTATTTAAAATAGCTAAAATCTATTAAAGAAAGTCAGCATGTGTCGGTACTGCTTGGTGGTGGAATGGTTGAGCTAATCAGATTTTAGCCATGACCACACATCAACACAGGGTCGGATTCTGTCCCAAAAATTTCATGTCCCAAGAATATTTTGTCGGGATTTGTAACTTGAACCCAAATTTTCAAAGGGGCTTGTACTATAACCAGCAAAAAATTAACGTTGGTAATAGCAAGAGTACATAATAACTAAGAGTGTGACAAGTGTCACATTCTTAGTTATTAAGGCCGGGGACATCATCTGCACGATAACGGCTGACCCCCTACACAAATTAGACCCCAGTGACCCCTCCCACAAATGAGTACCTGGTACACATTTGTGTACCATCACTCGCTTGTATGTTTATGTGTTGAAGCTCGAAAGTGGCCAGCTGTTGATAGAACGTTTTTGGCTTCAACACTTAAAGATACAAGCGAGTGATGGTACACAAATGTGTACCAGGTACTCATTTGTGGGAGGGGTCACTGGGGTCTAATTTGTGTAGGGGGTCAGCCGTTATCGTGCAGATGATGTCCCCGGCCTAATAACTAAGAATGTGACACTTGTCACACTCTTAGTTATTATGTACTCTTGGTAATAGTAAATAAATTTCGCATTTTCATAAATTTACTACAAAACAGTCAATTTTTCATAACAATTTCAAATTTTGATCGACTTTTGAACATTTAAGACGTTTTTGTAAAAATTCGGGCGAAGCCGGGAATTTTTTGAAGTTGAAATTGAAAAACCTTATTTTCCCGGCCATTTCTGCTTGTCATGTTTACCACTTAGCCAACTTGTCCTTACCCCTTGCTCCTGACGGCGGTAGAACTTGTACGTGTACCTTGTTCGGGCTGTAGGGTGGGGCTTGGGTCCCTCCTATGCCCCCAGGATAACCCATGGTCCTGACTAAAATCTAACAATGCAAATCCGCTACCCCTTTTCTCTTTTGTATGGTTGAATTCGCACGCGAAATGCATACCGACCGTCTTTGGAGGACTACATACATAGTGAACGAAAGTCTGACCAAAAAATGTAGAAACCGAAATTGTTTTTCATATCTCAAAAGCGCTTCAAGACAGCTACAATAAAGTATATATATATATATATATATATATATATATATATATATATATATATATATATATATATATATATATATATATATATATATATATATATATATATATATATATATATATATATATATATATATATGTTTTCTGAACCGGAATGATGAGAATTGAGATCATTCACGTCGTGCAAAATTTTTGAGACATCCCGTGCGATTTCAAAGGGTGACAATTTCATATGTACAGTAGGTACCAAAAGATTGGTAAATGCTACGACCACGATTTTATCAGGAAAATTTGCCTAAAAATTTTAGTATCTTGCAGCGCTTTAGAGATTTTGAAAACAATTTAGTTTTCTACATTTTTAGCTTTCTCTATATATTGGTTTTCAGAAAAACCCAAATCATTGGTCAATAAATTCTAAATTTAGGCTGTTGAATAATGTTGTGGTGGAGCTAGTTGATGACCTAAAACATTGTATTTTGTTTTCGTCCGCGTTCTGTGGTTAGACAAAGTTTTTTATATGATTATAAGCTGCGAATTAAACAGATTGTGGGTAATGATGATGATGATGACGATATCACCTAGTGTGGGCAGCCAACGCCAAATCGAAAATTCAGCTTTATTTAGTATATATCAGACTTGTGAATATAGAAGCAAAATTGCAATTATCAACTAGTTTTTGACGGGAATCAATTTGAATTCTTGATAACACCCGGGAGCCAAATCAGAATACTCCCGCTTGATGGAATTAAGCCAGTCGGTTTTGTACCAGATGACCAAGATGGTAACTGCGACAATCAGTCCCCAAAGTAGCAGTGTTATCGTCAATCTTGGGCAAATTTCTGGCTGATTAGTATCACTAGTCACATAGTAGACCAGCCTCCGTCGTTTTTTCTTTTGCGATGGCGGGGTCTTAATATGTAGTCTCTTTGTCGGTTGTTTGGCATGAGAGACTTCCTGGTCCTACATTTGAAGATTTCAAAAAGTTATTGTTCGAAATTAACATTTCGTACAGCTCTAAAAAGATGTTCTCTTTATGACAAGAAATCTCATGAGTTGACAAATACGGAAATCTGAACTTTTAAAAAGACATAACTGTCTTTTTCCGTTTTGCGCATATATTTGCTTATTTATGTTAATATGTTTACAGTTCTGCAAATATGTTATAGTTACATTATCACTATGGCCCATGTCAAGATAAAAGTCACCTTTTGCTGGGATTTGTTCCTCTAATTTTTTATCAGATGCATTTATTTTGATGGGGTTCTTGGGGTTCTGGGGGTTCTTAATTTTTTGTAGAGATTTAATCCCTAACTATGTAGTTTCATATTTTTTGTTGGGGGTTCTGGAGGTTCTGGGGGTTCTTAATTTTTTGTAGAGATTTGATCCTTGACTATGTTGTTTCATATTTTTGATGGAGGTTCTGGGGGTTCTGGGGGTTCTTTATTTTTTGTAGAGATTTGATCCTTAACTATATAGTTTCATGTTTATTGAGGGGGGGGGGTTCTGGTGGTTCTTAACTTTTTCTAGTGATTTGATCTTTTAGGTTATTAAATCACATTCATATGACTCAAGTCAAATAAACCAGGGCGTTCCCTCCCAAATAGGTTAGGTTCATTTGCTATTTATTGGCATCTTGAAACGTATGTTAGCGTCGCTTTAATTGCTTATTATTTGCGACTTAATTCTAATAATTAGAATTTCAGGTTTTTGACCGGAAAGATTTTGAAAATGGGTAACATCACTAACATCCAATTTTCTTTTCTTTTTCAGCTTGCCTTCCATATTGCACATATCTGCCATTGCAATAAAGCTTGCTATATGTATCTATATTCTATACTATTCTCAACTTAAAGTCCTGGATGCTATCGCATAAAATCATTTTAGAACCTCCTTTTCTCGACGAAGGTTCTGGGGGTTCTAATTTTATGTAGACATGGACCGAGTTCTTTGGGCTAGGATTTGCGGGGAGTTTGAAAAGTGTGTGCGTTGCCTAAACTTATATTGCGATCTTGTTCATCTTGTCGTCAGCATCCAATTCATACCCATATTGTGGGCATTGGATGTTATTCCCACAAATTTTTCAGTGAAAATTTATTGGAAAAGCCAGGAGCCCCCCCCCAGAACACCCCGGTTATATGCAGCAAATTTGATGACTGAGACACAAATATACACATTACATAGGAAATCAGTGTCAGATAGAAATGATCCGCAATATATATATAGTCACATAGCCATAGTCACCAAGTGCTGGATACAAACGCATGAAAAAAATTGAGAACCTCCTTTTTTTCTGATGGGGGTTCTGGGGGTTCTAACTTTTATCTTGACATGGGCCTAACAGATATACATTTATTTTACATTTATTTTATTTTATTATGTTACATTATGTTTACTTTTCTGCTTTATATGTTTATCACATAATGTTTTAACTATTCGATATGCTTTTTTCAGTCTAAATGCTTTATGAGATCTGATCGTGCATTGTCTCCTGATGAATCCAACCCAATTAGGAAAAATTCGTTTAATTATATTTAATTTACCGGCTGTTTGTTGTTTTCGGAATCCTTGGAAGACAGTTTTGACTTTGTTTTTCTTCGAATGTTTTCTTTCAAATTATCCATGAATGTTGTAACGTCGTCTTTGATGGCGTTGATACCAGTCTTGGGTTTTCTAGACAATTTTGATGTGAATTGAAGAAATTAAAACAAATTAGTAATGTTAGTTTTCATAAAACCCGCATTTAATGACGACCTACACTAATTGTACTACCACCCTCCGGACCACTGCTGTTGGGAACTGGATAGCCAACAACCATATATATAAGATTGATTGAGTTGGCACCGGGTGGGGGGTAGTGTTTGAGGCCCGCCGAGGTTTCACCGGCCGGTCGCCGGCCGGAGAGTCGCCGGCTGGACCCTATGACTAGGGTTGTGCTCAATACGAAAAAAGTGGGGCCGGGGCCGGCCCCCGGGCCCCCAAATTGGCGGGCCGGGCCGTGGGCCTGGCCGCTTCATTTGGGGGGCCGGCCCCGGGGGCCGGCCCCACCACCGGCCCCCGGAGCCGTGTTCAATACCGGCCCCCGGAGCTGAGTTCACCACCGGTCCCCGCGGCCCCCATGCCAGAAAAATTTTCTTTATGAATATAATGATTTGAAAATAGTAGTTTTTGCATAATCTTATACACTTACGTTGCAAGATTGCGTTATTTTCTTTGCTCTGTGAAAATAAGTGACTCCAATACCTTATTTCAATACTATACCTGCCCAAGTTAACCTATCTTGCCAGTGCAGTGGCACATCAAACAGGTTAGAATAAAAAATGTAGGAGTTAGAATAGACAGAATGGAATGTATACTCCCCGCCGGAAACATTTTGGGAGAGGGAGAGAGAGGAGAGAGAGGGAGGGAGATTTCCCTTCTGTCCCCTTTTCTAGATACAGGTTAACAGAAATTTAAAGGTTCGTCTTGTTATGCCGAAAACTTGCAAGCAAAACTACAGGTTTCTTAAGATTTATGTACCACAGGAAGGAAACTCTTGTAATTTTTACTATTTGAATGTTTGCCAGAAAGTATCCTACAACAGTCTGTAAAAATTACGAAAAAACTCCACCGGCAACTAACGGCACAGGATCACTCTTGCAAGAAAACTACAAAAATGTCTATAGCTTCCATCAAACTCTCTAGGAGGGAATATTAGATAGAGGGAAATTTAAGAGATAGAGGAAACTCAAGGAATATATAAAACAGATTCTAATAAACAGCATACAGTCTATACATCATGATAAAATCAGAACTGATTTCCGATTAATACTTTGTTTCGACAATAATTTTCTAAGTTTTCCAAGAAAGCATTTCCAAGAAGTTATGTATAGAAGGTGAAATCTGATAGTTTACCGAAAGCTAAATTTAAAAAAATAGCTAATAACATCTTTTTTGAATACGTCAGACTTGGCAAATTTCATACTTTCCAGCATGAAATTGAAACGGGGGCCGGTGTGGGGGCCGTGACCGTCACCGGCCCCCGGGGCCGTGTTAGGCCCGGCCCCCCAATTTGGGGGGCCGGGCCGCGGGCCGGCCCCCGAAAATAAAATGGGGGCCGGGCCGTTTGGGGGGCCGGCCCCACCACCGGCTCCCCGCACAACCCTACCTATGACCGGCCGGCCTGTGAGCCGGGAGGCGGCTAGTGAGCCCATAGGACGGCCGGTCGGCCGGCTTAGATTTGGTGTTCATTTTAAGCTTAGTTGGTCTAAAACTGTAAATTTCTGACTATTGATTTGCATCCCGGCCGTTGCCGGCCGGTCGGCCGGTAGCCGGCGGCTGGCCGACGTACAAAAGTCGTCGGCCGGCGGCCTGCTTTGGCCGGCCGGCCTCAAACACTAGTGGGGGGTAATTGCTAGTTGATTGGTAACTGCTGTTAATTGGTAATTGCTTACCCCCCTAGACCTGGACCTCGCCCCCCTAGACCTGACATCACCCCCCCCCAGAGGTGTCTCTCACTGCCCAGGATCCGGATTTTTCCGGTTTTTTTTGGGAAAAAACCAGTAAAATGCGGCTTTCCACCGGTTCAGCCCCAGGACTTCCCCTATCTGTACATACATATCTGGTTGGCAATCTTTGCTGGCATAGTCCAGATTAATGAATATTTCGATATTAATTATATTTAGTGATATATTTATATATTTTAAAATTAATGTTCAAATTCAAATACCTACATACACTTACACTCAATACTAGTGAAGCAATTACCTAGTAGTGTTGTGCGTTGGCCGGTGCGGCCAATGGCCGGCCATTGCCCGGCCAAGCCATTGGCCGTTGGCCGAAAAAAGCTCAGCCATTTGGCTTGGCCGGCCATTGGCCGTTGGCCGGCCAACGGCTAAGGTTGGCCGTTGGCCGCTGGATGGCCAATGGCCGACTGCTGGCGAAGCTCAAATTTATCGTAGTTACAATTATTTTTCAATAAAATTTGCTAATTGCATGCAAATTTTAATTGTGCTAACAACTTAGTTTTTAAATTTGTCTAGTGGTTAACGTCTCATCAATTCATTGTAGTCCTCCAGCAAAATTAAACAGAATTATCGCGGATTGGAGCTAGAGTTTGGAAAAACCATTTTGAATAATGTTTAATTAAGTTGAAATATAATTAAGCACGGTAGACGAATAAAAATAGTAAATTCCATTATCCAGCGTTGGCAAATAGCTAAACAACGGTCAATGGCTTACAAACAGCCTACGGCCAACCAGCGGCCAACGGCCAACCTTGGCCGTTGGCTGTTGGCCGTTGGCCGGCCATCGGCCAACAACCAACGGCCAATTGGCTGGCCAACTTCAAACTCCGGTCAAGCCAAGCCAAACCAACCAAGAAAAATTTCGGCCAATCCCAACACTATTACCTAGCAACATTTTGTTAGCTACGGTACATAAGTGAAAGCTGTCAAGAAATGTGTGATTGTTCTAGTTGTTAAAACCGTAATCAGGTTCTAGTTTATTATAATAATATCTGGATACCGGATCTGAACAGTTAAAGGAAGACAAACTGCATCTGGGTTCAAGTGACAACCGGGTTTTAAATTTTTAACCCTTAACCAAGCTGATCACACTTATCCTCGCTAAGTAAGAGGTAGTGTTGTTGACCCGAACATTTTCTGATGAAAACTCTACAAAACTGCATAAAGGGGGATAACACTTACTCAACGTTGTTATGGCCATCTAAAATTAAAATACAACATAATGCATGTATATGCTAATTCAAGCTACAAATGCACGCATTCGCTTTTTACTTTGTTAATATATATATATATATATACCCTTTCAAGGATGATAAATATTTTGTAGCATGCTGAATATAAAGGTGTATTGTACAAAGTATGCTAATATAATGTATGTGGCCGATGTATGATGTCTTGGTTTTGCTGCTACGATAACAACAATGTTAGTTTAGGATACTGGGGAGGGGTGAGCCAACTCTGGAAGTACGCGCCAAAACTATCCCAAACCTGTTCCCCTCGGCACTCATATACACACAGGAGCAAGGTCAGGATTGACCGACTAATAATCCCCTTCCCATCCCATCCCTCGAAGATATTGTTGAAGAGATGTATTAGAGATATGTAGCTTATATCTCAAGTTAGGTTTCAGAGTTAATATCCGATTCTACAGAATTCTATATCGGAACATTGATTACGAATAGCCTAATGTCCCAGTTTGTTTTTGTTACGGGCACTTTGAATTGATGACCTCTGGGGACGATGTTATGTATCAACAGGCATGGGTGCGGGTCCACAAATTTGAACCCGGGTGCCCGGTACTACCCGAATCCATATGTCGGGTAATTGGGTCACTATCCGAATCCGGGTACCTGAGCACTTTCGGGTACCCAAGAAATTTTTAACCCAATTTTCGGTGTACTTATCTTAAAATTTAACTGTTTGCAATGATTGTATCTTCTTCTGTTTTGTATTTATATTCAAATTGAGCTTAGAATGGATAGATTTTCATTCCTAAGGTATTTTAAAGGCGTTTTAAATGCTTAAAAGATTATAGTGGCTTTCAATTAATTGTCAGGGTAGCTGATGCTGATACAGCGGACTTTGAGCTTCATTTTATAACCCCGCTTTAGTTCAGCAATTATATGAGCTTCGTACCACCTTTGTGCTGTCCGCTTCCTCTAACCTTTAAATGTAAACAAATTTTAGAAAGCTTTTGAATTATATATCCTAACAAATAACAAATGTGGTTTAATTCAATTGCTTATCTTTGGAAATTGGAGCAACATAAAAGACAACAAACAAGCAAAAGCCGCGCTACTGCCAAGAGTATACTCTTGGTACTACGTTTTACGTAGTTCTGGAGCATCTTCACTCTTAAAAAGAATCCTGTAGAAACTACAAGGATTCTTGTAGTTTTCTACAAAAGTGCTCCTGTGCAGTCAGTCACTAGCGGAGCTTCCTGTATTTTCCATAAAAGTAAATTTTGTATTTTTACCGGTAACTTGAATAGTAAAAATTACAGGAATTTTCTGTAGAAAATACAAAGCAAACCAGTAGTTTTTATTACAGGAGTTTCCTGTAGAAAATGCTAAGGAAACCTGTAGTTTTGTTCGACTTTTCTGGCAATCCTAAAGAAAATACCAAACCTGTAGTTTTTACAAGAAAGAACCTGTACATTTTAATACTGGAGCGGCCTGTTAAGGGACAGGGTGTGGGCAGGTGCCGGGGGGCGGCCGCTCCCAAAAAATTTTCGGCAGGGAGCGGCCGTTACAAAAAATCACCCATTGGGTATTGAAAGACTGAAAATTGAAGATATTCAAATAATTTCAGTCTTCAGAAATTATGACCCTTATATACTCAGTTTGCGTTATCAACGCATCGAGTACTTTTCTGTAGAGTAAACCTGTAAACCAGTGAAAACTACAGGTTTCATTTTTATTTAATAGCAGTCTAACTTGTAATACATTCTACCAAAGTATATCCGGTAAGGAACGTCGTCCAAATGCATAACGGGAAAACTAGAAAATCCCGTTGCATTTTTCCCGTCTAGGACGGGTTTATTCACAGGATTTATTTGAAGTTTTTGTTGGCCTGCTTTCGTCACAGGCTTCTTGTGCTGCTTAAGCTACAGATTGTAGCTGCTGTAAAGGTTACAACACAACACACATGCGTATTTCAGTGCACTAACTGTAGCAAAGCTAAAGCCTGCAACAAAAAGTGACGTTAACAGCAGAAAAAGTGGACGGGAAAAATATGCAGGTGCACGGGATTTTCATCAAAATTTATCCGAGGGTTTTCTAACGAGATCCCGTCTACAATTTGGACGACGTTCCTAAATGCTACCAAGGATGACCTGTAGAAATTACAAGATTTAACCTGTATTTTCTACAAAAGCTTTTGTATTTATCATCTACAAAAGTGATTCCTGTGGTTTCTACTGAAACATTTCTAAGGGTCGTTTCACAAAAAACTTAAACTACTTAACTTAAACGGCTTAACTTAAACTACTTAAACTTCTTAAAAAATTCGTTTCATAAATAAACGACTTAAACTACTTAAAATACTTAAACGGCTTAGTGGCTTAAACGACTTAACTTAAACGACTTAATTTAAGTAGTTTAAGTAGTTTAAGTCATTTATTTATGAAACGAATTTTTAAGAAGTTTAAGTTAAGCCGTTTAAGTTTAGTCGTTTAAGCCGACTTTTAATGAAACGAATAACATCGAAATGGTAGTTTAAAGGTCCGGTATTTGCTGGTCCGGTATTTGCTGGTCCGGTATTTGCAGCAAACTTTGAAAGACTGTAAATTACTCAATTCTTGGAGTTCTACGATAATCCTGATATTACTTTAATGCTTGGAATGTGCTTGTTACAACTACGCAGAGTACAGCTGGTTTAGTTCAATAGTTCTATTTGGACATGCAATTGCATGAAAACAATTTTGAACATGGGTTTCTCCAAGTGTAGGAAAGCTAAAGAAAAGCGACCAGTTCCAGCTTCGCAAGAAACGTCTTCCCGAGGATATCTTTTATGAAATTGTTTAACGAGCAAACAAGCGCAATATTTTGAAAAAACTGTTAATTTTGTCAGTTTCGCCAAAATTTTTTAAGTTCTGGCGAATTAAAGCTAATATCTCAAAACCCCAATTTTTTATGTTTTCGACAATGATATAGCAAATTTGACTAAATTTCAACAGCAAATATAGTTTAAAAGATACGGACCAGCTGCTGTTTCCTTTGTGCAGTGTATTTTACTATAATTAAGTTGATGCAACTAATAAAATTACTAATATATTACTTAAAAGTAGGACTTAGGCTTAAGTGGGCCAATCAGTGAGCAGACACACCTTTACATAAATTATTCGTATTATGGCAGCAAACCCGAGACTTGCGGATATAAAATTATCTATATATTAGGGTTGCTCTCGCAGCAGTTTTTTTTGGCTAAAGCGATAGCTTGTCAAAGTGTTGGCAAAATCCAGGTTTCGCATACATTTTGCCAATTTTTCCATTATACAAAATGAGTTCATAATAACTAAGAAATGGTCCACCAGCTACTGGACAGAGGTATCGAATGATGTAAAAGATGTCTCGGCAAAAAATTACTTTAGCCGGTAAAAAATCTCAAACTTCACTTCTTCAAAAAATCATTAGCTTAATTAAATTAATTAATTAATTAAATTAAATTAAATTAATATTAATAATATTAATATTAATTTCATTGTATAGTTAAAAAATGTTCAGCCACATTTTGCTGTAAGATGGCTTCTTCGCTCCTTCGCTCCTTCGCTGTAAGATCGCTTCTTCGCCAGAATTAAATGAATACTAATGGTTCAAAGTTGATGTCGCCAAAAGGAATCATCACGATAAGCTATCATATGTAATTGTTACGTATAAATGTCAAAAAAATTTTAGTCATGCTAAAATTGTTGTGTGCTAGCTAGAGCCAGAGCAAGCGCTAGAGTGTTGCCATTGAGTCAAAATCATCTTAAACAAGTCAGCTTGTTAATTGTGTAAAAAAACTATTGGTTCTCAATTGGGACAACATTTTCAAGCAAATCAAGCTTTGCTTTGTTCATTTAGAAGGCTTCTTTTTCATTTAGAAGTTGATACAAGCTAAAATTAGACAAAAAATTTAGTATTTGAAGTATTAACGGATTTTAAAAAATAGTTACGCTTGTACAGGTATTGTAGAATTAAAGTACTCGTTGAGAGCTTTCGAACCATATAAGAACGACTTCTCAACTCCCAAAATTGCGTAAGTTATGAAGCTTTTAAAATGGCCATTCAAATGCGCATTCTTTCGTTTAAATCGTTTAAGCCCCCGCTTAAAAATGACTGATTTTGAACTGCATTTAAGCGGTCTACTTAAACTACTTAAACTAAGTAGTTTTTATGAAAGCAGTTCTACTTAAACGGCTTAAAGTTTAAGTCGCTGAGAGTTTAAGTAGACCTGTATCTGTGGGCCTTTTCATAAAAAGCTTAAACGGCTTAGCTTAAACGGCTTAGCTTAAAAGGCTTAAATGGCTTAAAAATTCCTTTTCATAAATAATTGGCTTAAATGGCTTAAACGGCTTAAACGGCTTAGCCGGCTTAAACGGCTTAGCTTAAGGTGGTGGTTTCCTTTTGTGTAAATTTGACCCTACAGGCTTCAATTCTTTATGAAAGTAGATGAAACTTTCCAAATATGCTATTTTGGTGCTCTTTAACATTCTCGGACCAGTCCCGCATTTTTAGGTGAAAAGATGAGAAATTTTCGATTTTTGGCATAATACTATCAGTAGGTAATCGATACATCAGATTGGTTGTTATGGATGAAAAGAGGGTACAAAAACGAACATTTTTGCTTTTACGACCTTTGAGCTATCTCTCAGGGTTAAGTCAGTATAAGCCAAAAAGCATTTTTGGGGTCAAAAAACGGCCATTTTCGAAAAAAATCAGTTTTTTCCAAATAACTGCTAAATGCTATGAACAATTTTCGGTTATTTATACTCAATCAATACGCGGTCAAATTGCCCATTTTATCAGTGCCTATTAGCTGGGATTCGTTGCTTTAAGCTAGAGATTTGGCCGAAAAACCATTTTGGCAAAAACTGCGATTATTTTGTTTTAAACAGCGATTTCTTAAAAACTACCCAATGGATTCGCGTGATCTTTGCCAGAATGAAAATTCGCACTATTGCGGAGGGACTTTTTTCTGGGTTTGAGTTAAAACGACTCCAGTTGCGTGAAAACTGAATACAAAGTTGCGAAATTTCGTGTCACCGCACATTTCCCGGATTTTCTGGAGTATTGAGGCTTGTTGAGCCAAATCCAAAAAAATGTCCCTCGGCCCATATGTCCTTCATACCATGGCACAAGAAAAAATTTTGGCCGATTCTACAGTTTTGAGAAATCCATGTTCAAAAATTTTTCGTCTATATTTAGCCTGTCAGATGGCAGCATGTCAGAACATTTTTGCTAGTTTTGTGCTGATTTTGCTGGTTTCATAAGCTGATGTGAATCTGCAGATTCTAAGCTTTAAAACGATGTATAAAGCTCTTTCCAACTCTCAAAATTGCGAAAGTTATAGCGTTTCAAAAAAATCACGACAAAAGCACTGCACAAAAGGACACCACCACCTTAAGTGGCTTAATTTAAGCCGTTTAAGCCGATTAAGCCGTTTAAGCCGTTTAAGCCGATTAAGCCGTTTAAGCCGTTTAAGCCGACCACCCTTTTTATAAATAAATTCACTTTTAAGTTAAGCCGTTTAAGCGCTTTTTATGAAATGGCCCTGTGAAACGCCACTTGACTTAAAGTTTAAGTAGCTGGTTTTTTGTGAAAGGGGGTCTACTTAAACGACTTAAGGTGGTGATTCCTTTTGGGCACATATTGTTGATTGACGGCGTAAACCAGGATGAAATTCAACGAAACTTTCCAAAATAAGTTGTTTTAGCGTTCTAACACCCTCTGCGCAATCGCGCTTCAAAAATTCAACATTTGCGTTTAGGGCGGTTTTTGCCAATTTCTGAAAGTTTGGCAGCAGCTGCATGGCTATGACTATATCCATTCGAAAGAACTCGTTAAACTCTACAATTTTGCTTTTGGAAGGAAATTTCTAGCTTTTCCCTATCGTGAGATATAGCCAATTTACTTATTTTGGCGTCAAAAACTTGTCCTTTCTGCAGAAATCAAATAATCCACTACTTCTTGAGCTACGAAAGCCGTAAAATTTAACTAAGGGTGTCAATTTAAAGGTCTCACAGAGGCCAATTATCGGAGGCATGACTATCGTACAATTGCTATCCCTTAGGCTGCTATCACAAAAAATGTAGTTTTTGCAAAAACACGACCAAATTTTTTCCAGCGATTGTGCAGAATTTAGTATGCAAGCTAGAGAGTTGCCACTTAGCAGATGTGTTCTACACAAAAATACCCCGGGACCCTTTTTTAGTTGCCCCGATAGCTGCTTTCTAACTGAAGTAGTGGCTTGCCAAAGTAGTGAAAAGTAGGCAAAATCCAGGTTGCGCAGACATTTTAGTTTATTTCTCCATAACGAAGAGCGATATCACAATAACTAAAAAAGGGTCCCCAGCTATTTGATAGAGGTATCGAATGCTCTAACCGATGTCTTGCGAAAAAATCTACTTCAGCCTGCAAAAAATCTGAAAAATTATACTTCTTCTAAAATACAGGAAAAACATTTTGGAAAGCCAAACTTAGATTCATTGTACTCATTAAAAAGAGAAAATGTCAAGCTACATTTTGATATAAAAATGGTTTCTTAACTCCAAGTAATGTATGAGTTATAATGGTGCAAACTTTATGTGACCAAAGGGAATCACCACCTTAAGTTAAGTCGTTTAAGTCGTTTAAGCCGTTTAAGTAGAAATCGGTTTCACAAAAACCACTTCGTTTAAGTTAAGCCGTTTAAGTACTTTTTGTGAATCGACCCAAAGAGTGTAAATTTCTTAATGAAACCACATAAAAATAATAAGTTTTGAATTAAACAAGCAATACTTTTGCAAATTGTAAACCCGCTGCGCAGCAAATTTCATAATTGTTTGTTACAGCTTAATGTAAACGTGAGGGCAAAACATTGTGTAGCACATATGTGAACATTCTAACAGAAATTTCCGGTTTTCTTGAGAAAACTCAAATTCAAATTCTATTCATATGTGTAATTGCGTATACTAAAACCAAGAGTACATAATATAAGAGTATGAAACTCTTACACTAGCAAACTCGGTTCATTAACTCGGGACCCCCCCCGTAACTTCCGGGGGGGGTCCCACTTTGCACTAATTACACGCTTTCATATAAGCGTGTGTCTGCTCGCTGACTGGCCCATTAGCCTACGGCTTACTGTAGGTAATTTATTAGTTATTTGAATTAATTAATTAAACTTTAATTAAGTTAATTCAATTAAAAAACTAATTCGACAACTTTGTAGCATTTTTTCTGCTCTTTCCAATGATATAAAAATTATTGCACACTACATTCCTGCGAATTTTTGTATTGTGCAACAATTTTCAGATCATTGGAAAGAGCAGAAAAAATGCTACAAAGTTGTCGAATCAGTTTTTTAATTGAATTAACCTAATTAAAGTTATAATTAATTAATTCAAATAACTAATAAATTACCTACAGTAAGCCGTAGGATAATGGGCCAATCAGCGAGCAGACACACGCTTATATGAAAGCGTGTAATTAGTGCAAAGTGGGACCCCCCCGGAAGTTACGGGGGGCTCCCGAGTTAATGAACCGAGCATACCTAGCATGATTTGTACATGCTAGTGTAAGAGTTTCATACTCTTTATTATGTACTCTTGCTAAAACTAGAAGGTTCTTTTGAAGGAAGTCTACACACAAATCTATGTCTATCTTAAAGCATTGCACAAACGCATTTAGGAGAAGTACATCTTTAACGGGCACAGGGCGTGCAAAGAACCATGGCTGAGCAAATTTAAAAGACCTGCTGCGCTGAGGCGCAGCAGGAAAAACACGACTTTTGTAATCTGACACTACACTTTACTTACAGCAGGTAGTGTTAGTCTCACTCAAGTGCCAGAAAAACAGATTTGGACTTTAATTTTAAAAAATTAGGATCACAAAACGTTCAAGACTAGATTAGTCACTATTGACACCATATGTAGGTAACTGGTACTGCTACTGATGATTAGTTTAGAGAGATCAACGCAGAGCTGAGAATAAGTCACTAATTTTCTTCGCATTTGTGTTTGTATCCAATGAAATTTTAAGTTTTAATTGCTTCAGCGACTTCCACATACATAATATTGCTAACACAACATCGGCGTTGACGTTGATAACACCGGTCCCTGATCTAAAGTTAAGTTTGGTGTTGGACTGCTTTCACGAGTTTCATGTGCAGTGACTGGATTGTTTATCGAATCAAACTATCGTGGCAGTGACGGTGACGGCTATATATGATTTAATATATCAAAATATATCTAAATGATTTAAGGCCGGTTTACACCACCAAGACTTCACCAGACCACATTCGTACCAGACTCAAGTCTGGTGGAAAAATTTGACAAAATTTAGTGTTCAGATTACCAAACTTTGAACACCAAACATTCAGCAAGCTTTAGATCCTAGATATTGCAAGGTTTAATTTTCAAATTTCAAATGAAATTCAACTTCAAATTGCAGTCGAATCAAACAGCGAAAATTTTGTAATGTCTCTAAAATTCTACAGAGAATTTAATTAATTTTTTTGTGTTGTTTGATTCTGCATTAAACAAGTTTTGCAGTATGCCAGTAGTGTTTGAGAACGGCCGGCCAAGTCAGGCCGTCGGCCAGCCGACGGCTGGAGCATCCTTTGTGTCGGGTCAGCCGGCCAGGTCGACCATGGGTTTATTTGCGTCGTTTTTAACCAATGCTAAATCTATGTATGTATGTATCTAAAACTCTTTCCATTTACGTTAGAATAAATGCTTTTTCATTTAATCTATGTGCGCTTGTCAAACTCTTTGTTATTATGGTGCTGCCTTAATTATGGCATATGCCATATGGTGCAACCTTAATTACGGAGTATATTGCTGTGTGTTACTCTAGAGATATGTAGCTTTAGACACAGCTCAATTAAGTTCTGTAGCCTGGACATCTTAGACCCCTTAGATTTTGTAACATCAGCAAGGAAAGTTCCATCACTGACGCTCGCCAGTCCAGGAAAAGGCTGTGTTACACTATGGGAGAAGTAAAATGCTACATTGTAGTGTTGTTGACCGGCCGGGTGGAAAACGAAAAAGAGGTGCACTCGGCCGGCCGGCCGGCCGTTTCAGGCCGGCCAGCTAGCCGTTAACGGCCGGTAAACGGCCGGCCGGCCGCACTTATATTTCAGCATTTATTATTAGAATTTTCTCAGTATAATCGATTTTATGTCATGCTGATACATTTTCATATCTTGATTTCTTGTTCTGGCACTCGTGGGTCAGCCAGCCGGCCATTTTTAGCCTTTGATTCGTTAGGTGGCCGTTCTTGGTCGGTTGGGCCGTCAAACGGACGGCCGGCCGGCCGTTTCTGGCCGGCCTGGCCGTCGGCCGGCCAACCGTTTTTGGCCGGCCTGCCGTCTTCAGAAGATCGGCCGGCCGGCAACGGCCGACGAAAATTTCGGCTGGTCAACAACACTACTACATTGTACTAGTACAGTAGAGCACGCCAGACTGTACTAGTACAATGCCGCACTGTACTGAATGCTGTACTGTACTACGACATATATACTCTAGTGCAAGTCTGGCGGAAGTCTGGTGAAAGTCTGATGTGCCTTTACACTATCAGACTTTCACCAACCTTCCACCAGACTTGAGCTTGGTGCAATTCTGGTCTGATCAAAGTTTGTGGTGTAACCCGGTCTTTAGTGAAAGATAGTGTAGAACAGCAGCATCGTAGCTATATATTTTTAGGAGAAACTCACTTCCGACTGCTTGCCACATTTCAACATATGTGTAACTTTTCGAGCCGGCACCATCATCGTTCTGAAATTGCGTACATACATTGGAAAGTTATGTACATTTCATTAGTTTTATGAGACAATATATATAAAACTAAATTAAACTAAATAATAAATAAATAAAATTAAATTTCAGGGCTAAAAGGCATTGGAGGATAAGGAATATATGTATTAGTGTTGGGACCGGTTCCGATTCTTGAAACCGGTTACGGTTCCGGTTCTTGACTACCGGTTCCGGTTCCGGTTCTAGCTACCGGTTCCGGTTCCAACTGGTATTTTTTACAAACACGCTAAAATCACTCAATTTTATATTTTTTTGAAAATCGCTATAAAACCTTGATGTATAATTGACTGCAAGACTACAAAGGTATTTTAAATCCGTTTTTTACTACATTTTACTATTTACAAATATTTTCTGTTAAAAGTTTTCTGCCTCAATTTGATTGATGTTTTCTGCCTCAATTTTAGGTAACAGTCTTACCAAGAATTCTCAATTCAGAGAAAAATTTTGCTATCGGCTTTCAGAAAGCGAACGTCGCAACTTTAGAAATAACAAACATACCTTACTGTCAGTCAAAAATAAAACTTTCCTCGGTCAATTTCAAACCGTCCAATAAAATTTGCTCATCGAGTTAACAGTATAGGATCAACTACAAAGCTTGATCAATGAAATGCAGCTATCTGAGACCGATGGTTTTTCTGAGATCAAAAATTCAGCAGAGGAAAATTGGAGCAAATCGTTGAAGTGAATTTTCGAGCACTTCTGCAGAACACAGGTAAAACTAACTTCATACATTCAAAACCAAAAAGCCGTATGTGTAATAAATGAAATCAGTCAGTTGAGTTTTTATTTTACACAGATTTTGATTTAATATTATTAAAAATATACTATAAAAATAGATATCAAATCGTCTACCGGTCACCCTTCCATGCGATGGCACGGGGGGTAGGTATGTACATATCATTGGGAAGCTATGTACATGAGGCACATCAGGTATGTACATGAGGCACATCAGGTATGTACACATAGTCCAAATGTACATAGTCCTTTCCCTCCCCCCCGTTTTTCATACTAAAAAGTCCCACTCACTCTATGTATGTGTGTATGTGTATGTGCTGAAGATGTCACGAACGATGTCATGGGGGTATCCATGTGTGTGTAGGGGTATGTGTATGTGCTGAACGATGTCATGGGGGTATCCATGTGTGTGTAAGGGTATGTGTATATGTATATGCTGAACGATGTCACGAACGATGTCATGGGGGTACCCATGTGTGTGTGTAGGGGTATGTGTATGTGTATGTGCTGAACGATGTCACGAACGATGTCATGGGGGTATCCATGTGTGAGAAGGGGTATGTGTATATGTATATGCTGAGCGATGTCACGAACGATGTCATGGGGGTACCCATGTGTGTGTGTAGGGGTATGTGTATGTGAGTGTCACGAACGATGTCCTGGGGGTACCCATGTGTCTGTAGGGGTATGTGTATGTGTATGTGCTGAACGATGTCACGAACGATGTCATGGGGGTATCCATGTGTGTGTAGGGGTATGTGTATGTGTGTGTGACGTGCACGAACGATGTCATGGGGGTATCCATGTGTTTGTAGGGGTATGTGTATGTGTATATGCTGAACGATGTCACGAACGATGTCATGGGGGTACCCATGTGTGTGTAGGGGTATGTGTATGTGTATATGCTGAACGATGTCACGAACGATGTCATGGGGGTATCCATGTGTGTAGGGGTATGTGTATGTGTATGTGCTGAACGATGTCACGAACGATGTCATGGGGGTATCCATGTGTGTGTAGGGGTATGTGTATGTGTATGTGCTGAACGATGTCACGAACGATGTCATGGGGGTACCCATGTGTGTGTAGGTGTATGTGTATGTGTATGTGATGAACGATGTCGATGGGGATGATATATATATATATATATATATATATGTATTTATATATATAATTTCGTTTTGCCATCGCATGGATTGTCTACCCAAAAACTTAGCTGTTCTCAAAATTGCAGTCTAAATACAATTTCCAAATATAAGGTTAAATTTCAAGTGCTAAATTCAAATTCCTGGTAAAATTTTAAAATTTTACAAAATAAACCTTGATTGTAGTTTCAAACAGCCAAAATTTATACTAGAGCCGGCCCGGTTCCAAAAGCCACCGGTTCCGGTTCTGAAAATGCTACCGGTTCCGGTTCCGGTTCTACCGGTTCTTTTGGAACCGGTCCCAGTATATATATATATATATATATATATATATATATATATATATATATATATATATATATATATATATATATATATATATATAACAACTAAACTATGTATTAACAGACATAGTCTGAAAGGAACTGAACAATCATAATTTTTGGACACCCTTGCAACTCTTAAAAATTAAAATTAAGTTTTGGCTGAGATCGATCAGTACTGTGTTAAAATACATCAATACAAAAATCAAGCTCGGATCAAGTAAACAATCTCCCCCCCCGAGCCTCTGCGCAGCTTCTCAAAACTTGACCAATTTAGCTCAAATTTTGTGTGGGTGCATTCCAACATCTGCTTGATTGGTAATGAAATTTTAAAATTTTAAAAATTTTAAATTTTCAACCTTTTTGAGGGGGACCAAGGGGAACCACAAAATTTTTTGTCTTCGATTTTGCTGAAAAGTTGTAGATACGGGTTTCCAGTGTCGCAGAACTAGTGTTGTCATCCGGGCCTGTTTCGGGCTCGGGCCCGGGCCGGGCCTGGCCCGAGCCCGGCCCGGATCAAAATTTGATCGAAGCGGTCCGGCCCGGGCCCGGCCCGGATTTTTCCCCGGGCCGTTTCCGGGCCAAAGGAAAAATTGATATAAATGGACAGAAAAGCACCAAACCAAACTTGAAACCAGAAGCTTTTTCACTTCAATTGAACTGAAAAGTAGACGTTAGATAATAAATATCAAGTATTACTTAAAAACATCGTTCTTGGTTTGGCAGTTTTACTCCGTTAGAGCTCGATACCGTTCTCGAATTATACCTATGTAAATCGGGTTCATTGAAATGCTTTCAATGATATGAGATTGGTGAGTGATGCATTGCATTATGCCTATTCGTTTATTGAAAAGACGTTTATAAAAATTCAAAAGACAAACAAAGGAAGTTATATACAGTTCATAATAAAACGTTATTCTAGATTAGGGACTTCATCCATTTAGCAAAAGTGGCTCAAAGTGAAGCTACGGTATGCGCAGCGTAGATTTAAACGTAGAATTCAATTTTAGATTCGCAGTACCTACGGTAAGTTTTATACGAGTTTTTCTGTAACTTAACTTTTTGCTTTTCTGGATAGCAGGCTATTTCCAATGAAACTAAGCTGCAAGAGCTTAAAGAAAAACTGTAGGTTTGTATGCAAAAACTAGCTCTCGCCAAATGTTTTCCCTGACTAACTACGCTTTAAACCATGTCTACGGATACCGTAGACATACCGTAGGTTCAAACTAAGCTACGGTCTCTAAATGGTTGAGGTTCCTTAACAGACATTGCAAAGTTAATGCCGATACATTATTGTGTCACAGGTGTATAAATCCTAACTAAGGCACAACTAAATAATATATCGTTTAATAGTTAAAATTAATTCCTACGTATCAAAATTATTGAAATTAATAGATCAATTAAATTTATCTAAACGTACGTACCTAAAACCTTACGTTCGAATTATTCTAAGTCCCAACTTTCGTAATAGTAGGATTTAACTTTCTTTCATTTCATGGGGCCTATGGTAGTTTTCGAAGGCAGGCTGTAGTAGCTTTTGCGTAAGCACGAGTTGTGCTGACGTTTTCTTATTGGTTGGTGAATTTGGAAATGAGCGTGACTTTGTTAGTTCTTGGAATTGAATTGTAATCGTGACAGTTGATGGATATTTAGTTCCAACTTTCTAGTTTTTATATTTCCTTTAATATTACGAAATAAGCCTGAAAGTATGAGTCAAAGCTTCGTCAGCGAAAGAGTTGAAAGACACCGCCTAAGTTTTTATACTTTTTGATGGAAAGAGCTTTCGACTTTTCGACAAGAAGTAATTAGAAAAGAGGAATACTGTAGCACGTGAGAGGCGGAGCCAACTGAAGTATAAAAGTCAATGTTTTGAGTCATTGTTGGCTGGTGAGTGGTGTGCTGTTGCTGGTTGCTCGTTGCCTTGCCTCTGTCTATACCTATTGTCTGAACTCTGAACTTGTCTTTGTTATAACACTGCCCTCTGCTTCATAGTAAAAGCCTAGTGTGTTCACTGATGCCTAAGACGAGCAACGATCCACACCTATAACCGTCATAAGGCCTACCCGGACCAGATTTCCACGCTTCCACAAACAGAACTTTTGAAGGACCTCAAGGCCTCGTGACAATTGTATATTATTTTTACATTTATTTCCGATTACTTATGTTTATTATCTGCTAAAAACTACATCAAAAATCGTTTTTACTAATTTTGACCATTCGGGCCGGTTTCGAGCCCGACTCCGGGCCGGCCTCGGGCCTGTTTCGGGCCCGAAATCCGGGCCGGGCCTCGGGCCTGTTTCGGGCCCAAAATCCGGGCCGGGCTCGGGCCTGGCCCGGATGTCTAGGAACGGCCCGGCCCGGGCCCGGCCCGGATTTTTCGCTAACGTGACAACACTACGCAGAACACAAATCTGAAGTCCGTTTTTCGATTCAGCCTTTCGTTAGTTCAGTGTAAGCTAAGGTAAGTAGTAAGCTTAAGAATGTAAGCTTATACTGAACTAACGAAAAGCTGAATCGAAAAACGGACTTCAGATCGTTCTACGACACAAAAAACCCATATATACAACTTTTCAGCAAAATCGGAGACAAAAAATTTTTTGGTTCCCCTTGCCCCCCCCCCCTTTAAAAAATTTAAATTTTAAAACTTTTAAAATTTTGTTATCAATCAATCAGACATGTGTTGGAATGCATCCACATAAAGTTTTAACCAATGGGTCAAGTTTTGAGTGAGATAAAGCGTTGGGGGGGGGAGATAGTTTACTTGGGAATTTGGGGGAGAAATTGTGTACTTGATCCTTAAGCTCGACTGGTTAAGTTTAACATATTTTAATAGACACAGATATGTGTGCCAAATTATCACCATATATATTTTGAATAAAGCTAATTCACCTTCGCCTTTCCTCTTTTTCCATTCTTCTTTTCTGAAAAATTGCGGCTACGACGTCGAGAAGCAACTTTCGTAGACAATAATGTTTCATATCGATTTGAAGCCATAACTGTTGCGGATGAGATCTCAAATTTTCACGACTTATATATATTAAGCAATATAGTGGTTGTGCACTATCTGCACCGGCCCCCAAAGTGCACCACCTAAAATTTGACTGCTTGCTACTCATTCGAAATAAGAAGATAGTCCATGAGTCGCACAGCAAAAATTAGCCAATCATCTTGTGTATTTCGTCATGTAAAAATTATTTCTATTGGATGTTTGTATAAAACGCGCTAACCAGCCAAAGGATTAAAATTTAATCCAGTGGTGCAGATTGCGCATTGTACACAAACTAGGTCCATCTGCAGAAACTTGGTAATTTAAAAATGCGCCTGTGAACGTAAAATTCAACGATTTGAAAAATTAGAAAAACCGATATTTAGTCTAATTCCGTAGAATATGACTATATAAAAATTTCTTTCCACCTTGAAATATTTATTTTGATTTCACTTGAGTGGTTCACTTTCTGCACGCGATGGTTCACATTTGAGACAGTGGCTTTAAACTGCACCATCAATTAAATTTAATTAAATAAAAATTAATTGCCACTTTTATAAATTAATTCTCACTATGAAACTTGCTGTAGTTGTTGCGAAATTCGAAAGGAACAAGTTAATACAAAAGTTGTCTGATATAGATATTGTTTGGATTTTCTTCAGATTTTTAAAGACAAAAATGTAATGATTTTTTAAAAAAGTGGTGCAAATAGTGCACAACCACTATATTGTGTAATTTCTGAACTCTTAGGAAAATAACATTCGTCTGTTCAAACATTATCATTTATAACACAGTTTTTCATGCTAAATCTGCATCGACTATCTGCTTCATTCAAACCGAACATTTTGTACTGTCTACAACAGCTGCTGCCTTAGCTAGGAAACATTGAAAGAATTATAATCTTATATTTACTACCCCCGGCCTTAGAGTTTTACGATTCAGTCAATTGCAGTTTGAAAATTTTGCCTATAAGTCTTTGTGACGCGAAAGACGTTTTATATTGGATTTCCTTTTACTTTCAACTCACACTTTCACCTGCACTTATATACAACGGTATGACACTAGAATCAAAAGTGCTTCAGTATTAAAACGTTGAAGACAGCCAAGCCAAAAGAACCGACAATACTTCATTGTTAATTTTACGATTATTATCAGCCTAAATAATGCTATATTCCTAATGGAACTCCGCAAAAGGGCCGAATTTAATCTAAAAAAGCAACAATCAACAATACGAACGCATATACACAAAATTCAATAAATAGTTCATGCACATAATCGAGCCACATAACAATCATTCATGGCAAGTTTGTACACAACAGACTAATGCGCAAAAATAAGAAAAGCAAAAACTCGGAATCAGTAAACGAAATTTGGAAAACCGCAGTTAAAGAAAACATGTTTTCTGAATCATAAACGCTGTAATGAAAATTTCGCCTTAAATGTAAACAGGTAGGCAAAATAAAATTAACAAATTAACAGATTGAACAAACCGAAAGGCAAAGGACTAGCCAGACCACAAATAGGGCCAACCAATAAAACGACAAAATTATGTACAATAGATCAATAGAATCAGCGATAATGGCCAAATGCTTTATCTAAAGTGAAATCCGTGAAATCAGTATGCGCTTAAATGTCGGATGTTAGCAATTTTTGGTCGTTTCGAAGCTTCAAAGTCTATTTTAAAACAATTGTCGCCATGACCATTACTTGCGCAATTATTCTTTGGTACGGTAAAGGTTAATCCTTCACATAAGCAGGCGTATGAAGGAAAATATTAAAACACAACAAGAATAAAGTATGGATATAATTAAAGCAATTTGATTTGCTGTACACAAGAGAATCAAATTGAACACCTGAAATAAGGAAGCCAAGAAATGTTACAGCTGAGATATCATACACGTAAACATGATTCAAACACCACTGCAATTCCACATCCACGATTAAACACCACATACGAACAACTGCACAAAATGGGGCGCTATCTAAGGAAGCCTGTAAAAACATTCATACAAAAAGTAGTGAGGTAAAGGGGTAGGGAGGGAAAGATTCTAATACCTTACAAAGAGTGACAAGCATTTACAACATAAAAAATTAAGAAACACTTGAAAAAGCATACGCAACCGGGACTCTGCATAGCTCATTTCATTACAGCACAAAAATAATCAATGCATCACGGTACGGCATTGCACATTAGGAACACGGCCAATTTAAACAAAAACGGAACTACTGAACGAAACACGGACCGATTTCTTTGGAACAGTTCTTTTCATTTCCAAAAACAGCAGGAATATGGAAGAGGTGAAACAAGGTAACTCCTCATTAGACGATAGGGACGATTTTGTTTAACTTTAAACAAGCGCCAAAAAAGATGTTAACCGACTCAAATGCTTTAAGTATACGCAAACAGCCTTCATCACTGAATACAGGACGAAAAGTTTCCTGCCGAGGTCACAGATAGTACTCCTGATAGTGACCACCTCCAGTTCTGGCATGGGCTCCTCCCTGTTGTTGTGGTAGAAGGGCAGTGTTGACTGATATGGGATCCATGGTGGAGTCTATCAGAGACGGTGGAGGGGGCGGGGTCCTGGCGGCATCGTTTAATCGTGGATGTGCGTACCCTCAGCTGTAGTAGTGGTGGAAGGTGGGTCCCCCATTGTCATGATGATGGGACCGATGAGAGGTCAGAGTGGCTGTGGGTGCGGGCGGAAGGGGTGGATGAGGTCCGCCGTTGCGCGGAGGTGTAGGATGATTCCATCGGGTAAAGAGACCCTCCGCACAGACATCGCCCAGTTCAACATGACTCTCTTCCAGTACTATAACATTTAAGAAAATGAAGTAAACGCGGGCTGGCAAGCGGATCCGTGAAGGATACCAGGCATTAATCGTAAAGAAATACTGAAAAATGCATGCTCTGCAGACACTAAGGCAAACACGCACTGGCTCAGCACATCACGCACAGAGCCATAGCACATAGCCCTCCCCTTCTATTTCGGACTGAATTTTGCCTTAGTGACTGCAGGGCAGGAATTTCTAATTATTTCTTTATGAACGCCACAACATAAAGACATCCTAAATTAGCGATCCTCCAGACGAAAAAGCTCACAGATTTTAAGATAAAAATCATTCAGCTCGTCACGTTTCCCCACAACCACGTTGTAAACTTGTGACTCTTTTATAATTTACAATTTCATGTTAGATAATTCTGTTGCTCGGCACAGGATTCCTAATTTTCAAAATCATACAGTCCCTCACGTTAAAACTCACAGTGCAAATCTACAAATTATTGTGTGCAAGCTGTGACTAAAACGGATGTTTTGTAACAACATTTTGTCGTTTGAGCATAGACTCAATCTCAACACGTACGTATGCAAAGAAACAGTGATGTACACACGTTAATACTGAGTACGTAGACAACACGAAGGCCTTGTATGTAACAAGAGTAGCAATTGTAGCTCAACTTTGGCATGAATCGTACACTGTGGTGATGTACACTGTGAACACAAATGGTAGAGAAAAAAATTTGGAATAATACAAGTTCAACTTTCCCGAAAAGTGTTGCATTAAATTTAACCTTAAAGTCACGACTTACAGGTTGGGGGACGAAATGAGTCACTGCTGCGAACTGTTTTGGCCGAACGATAGCCTTCTCGGCGCCAGGATGAGCAAAGACCACCCGAGCCTGCTCTTTTTCGGCACTGTTGAACAATGCACATAATCAGGAGGGCTATGATACCCACACTGCAGCTGAGGAAAAAATAGAGCAGAAATTTTTCTCGATTAGCTGAAACGATTGAAGCAGATATAATAAACAGTGAAGTGGATCTGAACGGAAATTGATACAGATATTTAAATTTAAATTTTAAATTAAACTTTAAACATCAAAAGAAAGAAGTCACAAAAAGGCATACTCAAACAGGCATCAAACTATTCGAATCTGGTTACGCAATGGTAAAGACCGACCAATGGTTTGATGAAAAGAAATTTTCAGAAATAAACGTAATGTGTCAGAAATAAATTAAATCCGGCAAAACTTAAGACGAGGACATACTTTCAATGAACTGTAGTGTGATTAGCCAATTTTGTACAAAACCAATAGCATTGGGGATATGGGGAGGAAGACAGGTTACATAGGACGGGGTAGGTTGTTCCATGATTGGAGCCGCAGTAGTGGTAGGAGAAGGAACCAACGGAACATGATTTGGTATGGAAGCTTTTGGCAATAGGGCAGCTGAAACACAAATTATAATTGCAAGTGTGGAGGAACACAGAAACCAGGAAAAATAACAACGTACATATGTATCTTTGTCCACTTATATCTTCGGCGATTGGTGATAATGCTGCAACACGATGCGGCCATGGAGGCGCTGACAGCCAGCGATTGCGAATAAACATGCAGTTTAGCTCATATGGTGACCAGTGGCAGGATTTTGAAAAGGAGGGGGTTTTAACTAAAATTTATTGAAAAGGAGGGGGGGGGTTGACAAAATTTTGCACTTTTTGTGATGGAGTATTAATAAAATTTAACCCAAAAGGAGGGGGTTTCATTCAACCCCCAAAACCCCTCCCCTGGATACGCCCATGGATGATGGTCACATTGGTCACCCTATATGGTCAAATGAAACATAATTTGCACGAATTTGTTGTGAACGTCTGTTAACAACCAATAATATAAGAATTCCATAGAGATGTGCCACTAAATAAAATTCCACTCTACATACTTGCTATATGCTGAGCAGCTGTTGTAATAGGTGTAAACGGATCAGGAGTATTGGAATCCCATACTAGTAAACCCTGATTCCCAATGTTATATTGTGGTAAAGGAATAGCAGCCAGCTGTGTGTCATTGTGTCGCGGTTTCAAATATGGGATTAAACGTATCATATCTTATGCAAGATGGCAGAGAAAACAGAACAAGAAAACTGGATCTTTAGACTGCTTTTGGAAACAATAAAAACAGATCAGTGTCTTTCCAAAATGGTACAATTAATCTTACGGATACTTAAGCTGCGTTTAAGCTTAAAAAATGGCTTGTTCCCAAATGACCCATACAGAGCCCATCTAAGCAAAACAGACTTTCGCAGCCAACAGCCGACTATTTAACGCTGATGCAATGCAGGAATGAGAAAGACCGTAGTTAATAGCGTGAAACTCACATCAATGTTACAGTATACGTGGTGTAAGGAGGACAGAACTGTTTGAAGTAACTGGCATTTTGAGCGCCCAATATTTACACTGGAAAGTTGAACACTTTAACGTTCTTCATAATATAAAACTGTAGCTTGATGCGTTATAATGTGCGTGCAGATTTTGCATAATGGTGTCATCAAATATGATGAGACGTTCAAAGCAGGAAATTGTAAATGGAAAAGCTGACAAAACCCTATACGTATATACTTATCTTTTGACGTTGAAACGCAAAAAGGCCACACGGAACAAATATGGACACTTGTGAGAGTAATATTCTTGATGCTACTACAATCGTATTATGTAGTTTCATTTTCCGGAAGACGGAAGTTTCACGAAACTTCCGAAACTTCACGAAACAAGTACATACAATATCAAAATATCTCTGCAACCTGTGATTTATGTTTTACTGCGAGTGCCATACGCTACTGTGCTTGCCAGAACAGCAATCTTGTATAAAAAATTTACTTTACTGACTACCAACGGGCAGCCCATCAAAGGCTCTTTGTGACTTAAAACAACTTAATAGTTAGAATAGCTTTCAATAATTAGCCACCGGCTAAGAAACAAAAGTACGCATGCACAGTTCAAGCTAAAAACCAAAATATTAAAGACAGCTGTCCCAGGACAGAACTTACAAGAATGTTGACCATCATTCATAGGATTTGAAGTTGTCGGATTGTCATAGAAACTGTCAGGAGGGTCATTATCTTCGGCACGAGGTGGAGACGGCCCTTTATCCCAATAATTTAGATCTGTATTCGGTATTTCTTTAAAAGATGGAGGCAGAACTGACGATACAGTGGTAACTGTGGACGGTAAGGGTAAACTGGAATCTTCGTAGTCACCAGAGAGTTCCCCAAAATCTTTATTGTAGGACGGTACTGATATCTCAGAATTAGTTTTGTGCTGCTGCTGTTGGCTGGCGTTCCGTTTGAGCAACTCTGATTCAACGTTATCAAGTACTTCTTTGGAGAAAACACTCTGACGCACTGAAAATCACAACCAAAACAACTATGTAAATGTTGTAAACAAAAACAAATGCTACATAAAAGTATGTGTACAGTCATTACAAAAAAGACGAAAATACTCAGCTAATACCTTCCAGTCAGCCTAAACAACAAGCTAATAGAGAAATATCGTAGACTGATACTGGGTTGGTTTCAGTTTAACACAAATCATGCAGAAAGCTGTTTACTAGACTTAAACCTGCATAGTACGCAATACAAGACCATAAAGAGCTTAGAGTCAAGGGCCGTAAACGTTGTGTTTACATATCCGATAATAAAAAAACATTAAAGCGCTATAATAGTACGTTTATTTATACTTAACCAAAAGAATAGTATCGCTCACCACAGGCGTAATGAATTGACAGGTAAGATTCTGGACACGGTTCCGGACCGAAAGTTGAACTGCCAACTTCTAGTTGACAAGTAGGATGAGCCTGACAGCGAGCAACCAGGACGGACAACACGTCTATTGTAGACGTACAGGCTAGAAAATATCAGATCGAAGAAATATACATAAGCCTAGCAAATAAAACTGGCAATTCAAATCTCCAGATAAGTAGTAAAGACTGACAGACCGGTTGCGGGACTAAAACTTCTTAATGGCCATAATAAAAAGTGGGGCAAAAACCTGTTCTGTTGGCTGAAGCAGAAGATAGAGTTTAGAAATAAACATGACAATGACAAAACGTGAAGCAAAGGCTGTCAGCTATTCAATCTGTCTGGCTCGGCTCACAGAGTTTAAAAGAGTAAGAGTAAAAAATAGCAGACAAATCTCATAAGCTCAGAAAATATATGTTCTATTCAATAATTAAAAAAAGTAAGTTATGTGTGCATATACATTTGTATGCAACTACGTATGTAGTGACAGGTTATATTTCGGAAGATAACCACAAACTCTGAGAAGCATAATTAATAAAATATCGGATCGTAAGATCATAATATAAAACAAATCTCCTATCAGAGAAAGGCTAGTCCCAGGAGTTTATATATTTCTGAAGTTTGAAGTAACGTTGACGTTTTTGTAGAACATGTTGGAAAGTTCGAACTTTACGACTTACGTACTGCATCTTATTCGGAAAACCAATAGCTTCCTCAGTAAAATTCTAAATTTCAACAAAAATGCCAATTTTGACCAGTTTAATATGTTTATTTTATTTTTTATTTTATTTTAGGTGTTGGGATCGTGGTTCTATGTAATATTTCATTGCAGTAAAATCAAAAGCAGAGAGTCTTTTGTTTAGAACAGCGTGAAGTTCTAAATCCGTTCAAATCTGAAGTGAGTTTAGCCAATTTAACCAGCAGATTTGCTTGAAATCGCAGAACAGTTGCTGAAGTTTCAACTCAAAATACACACATATTATATAAAAGGCCCAAAAAGTCTGCAAATCTCAACATCAGGACATAAGGAAAAGAGGCACCTAAGCCATCCGTTTATACTAAAGCGTAGGACATGGGCCACGTTTTAGAAAAAAGAAAGATAGGGGCGAGGGAGGGAGGGAGGGAGGATACATTTATGCGTGAATTGAGTGAGAGTGAGCTAAGCTCTTACGTTAATAACCTCCTAATCTGAGTCATCTACTATCCTTAAAAACCTCAAAGGAGAAGACGCAAAGGGAAGGAGAGAACCGACCTCATAGTTCTTCATACATAATTTATACACACCACATACATCAAATCATCATAAATGATAATGTTTAAAGCCCAAAAGCAGAGGCTGTATGATGAACAAAGGGAGCACACATAAGAAGAAGAAACTAAAGAAAGCTTTATGCTGTTATGCGTTTCACAAAAACGAGAATCTGCTAATGTGGACAAGACAACTAATACATTAACATCAAAAATTTCACTTTTATGTAGAAGTGTAATATTAGTCGCGGGGTAAAGAGTAAAAGTAAAAATAAAAGTAAAAAAACAGCAAAATTAACAAGACTAAGACAAACTAGCTCACTAAAAATCTACCGATCCAAAATTAGAATCTCTCCATTTACCTGATTCACCGTCATTAAGGGCAAGCTTGTTCAGATTATTATCCCCAGTTCGACAAAATGGAGCACCGATAACGGAATGGCCATATTTGGCTGAATAAAAGGAGAGACGTTGTTTTCCTGAACACGTGAGGCGTAGATCAGTACCCGGACAAAACAGTTCACTGTTGAATTGACCTAAAACAAAACCATTAATATACATATACAGCTAATAAACATTCTACAAAAAGCCTGTGTTAAAAAGCAACCACTGATATACGTCGTGAGTCGGAGCTTTCGTTCAGAAAAGAAGAAAACAAAATGGTATACATAAAGCTTATTATTTTCTCATCTAATTTTCATCCATTCAGCAGCCAAATAATAATGCAGATTCGACTTGTAGTGGTTTATTTCGATTCCTCTGCGGGTACCAAACAGGTTAATCAAAACCTCCTTAACAGACGGAAAGATCAAAGAGAGCTGTGGCTAAACTAAATGATGAAAATTTAAACAAAACCTATATCGGACAAAACTCCGAGCTGGGCAGAAAGAGACTGATTAGAGGTCTGCTTAATCAACTCAACACCATGACAACACCTAACACGTGCGTATATGCAACAGCACTGTGAAATGAGAAACCGAGACAGCTTTAATAGTGACTGCTAAATTAGACTACGGAGAGAGAAAAAGCAGAACAAGGTCCGTGCTGACTGAAAAATAACTGAAAAATCATTCTGCCTTAACTTAACAACAGCCTGAATACATCAGATATTATAATTCCCAGACTCAGAAACTGGAATGTTCTATGGTTAAATTAATAGAAAAAGTTAATAGGAAAAGCGGTTAAAGAGCTTAGAGAAGAAAATCGTTAAAAGAAATTACGTAGAGGCAAAATTAAACAGCTCAATCTGGGGGTACTTAACTTAGAATTTCCCAGACTTTTATGATGTAAAGTTTCATCCAACATGAGCCACAAACGAGACTCACGTACATATAGCAAGGGCACAGAAAACGTATATATACATACTTGACTGAACAAAAAAAGATGAAGAAAAGAAAAGTGTTATTGTATGCAGCATGTCAACATTCTATCATAGTAAAAATTGCAGGATAAGCAATTCTGCAAAATTTCTGACAATTTAAAAGCAAATACCAGAGCTTGAATTATAGCGAAACCGAAAACTCCTGAATGCAACTTTTACAGTAGAATCGCAGGCAGAAGAGTTTTGGATCCCCTTGCTCCCACCGTGGGAATAGAAAGATTGATTGGCAAAGCTTGGCAAAGCTTAAAATTTTTAGCGTTGGGGAATGGAAAAAGAATTCCTAAGTTTCAACACAACAGAAATAATTTCAAGTAATAAGAAAATCAAAGGTTCAAGAGCCTCCGGTCCCCTGGATTTCTACCTTTCCAAGAAAAGAATTTTGCAATTTGCTTATCCTTCCGAACTTGGAATCCCGAAATCTGACCTCCCAAAGAACCATCAGCGAGTGAAGAATCAACGAAATAAAAGGTAGCGTGACAAGGTTGGTTAAACTCATGGTGTCTGCCCACGTTTCGATTGTCATCTTTTATTTAATTTTATTCTATCCTCGTTAGCTGTTTTGACTTTATTTTCTTAGTTACTAGAATCTACAGTTCTGAAATTTACAGTAATTCTGCAGAACTCATCATCCTACAATTCTACGGTGCCGCATAGAAAACTGTAACACAGACAAATGGACAAACATGTAATTAAGTTAATTTATTAAAATTAATTGTGAGGTTGAAAACTGAGTAGACAAGCAAGACTGATTTTAGCCAAACAATTTGCTAGAATTCAGAAGAAACATTCGTCAACGTCACGGTTGGGTTCCCTCCCACCAATAGCAGATAAAAACTAAGCTCTGACAAAACAAGTCAGAAAAGGACAACAAAAAGGAGCCTTCATGATTGTACCAAAGGAAAAACATGACAGTAAGTCAGTTAGTTAGTTGACCATGAAAAATAAACTTGAACAAAGGAGGGGTCTAAACTTCAAAAGAACGCTTTATATAGGTGTCTTCATATTTCATTAAAAAACGGTGACAGCCAGAGCTAGAGTAACAAGAAGCAGTAATATCGAAAGTACCAAAAGGGCCCAAGAACTGTGAACTGAATTGAATGCAAGCCTGAAGCAAGTCACACACATTTTAACTGTGCCAAAATTAAATAGGACTATTGAGAACTAAAGGGAAAGATTTTTAAAAGCTTTTGAGTAGAAACTTGAAAATAAAATAATTTAACTCAAAGTCATATATACCTATTCAGACACTAGTGTAGCCATAAAAGCTTTCGGTGGGGGGAGCAAGCCAAAATGCTCTGAAATTTGTACCGCAACTGAAACCGTTGGTAGAAAACTTCAATCAAAATCTGGTGCCTTTTGAGAACCAGATTTTGAAAAATTCATTCACCATTCAAGCAAAATCAGTTCAAAGCTAGCGCCGCAGGCGAACATTTTTCGAAATATTATTCACGCTGCTGCTACTCATTAAAATTTTTCGTTTGTCTCCGATTTCGGGTGGGGTGGTCGTGGTCGTTTGTCTCGCCCCGCCCCTGACTACGACACTGTATTCAGAGACTTATGGTTCCCTGGAACTATGACCGGTACGTATGGACCCGATCTGGTATCCTTAATTTTGGGATGGAGCATACGTACGTTATGTTAACAAGTTCTTTTAAGCGTAGCATTCAGCCTCCACTAATGCATTAAATTGCTTCATCCAAAAATTACATTGTAAAAATTTCCTACGCATTTTAACTATTAGATTGTTGCTTTAATGCTTTGGTACAAATTTTTGACCACTCTTAATTAGATCATTTCTGTATATAGCTTTGCCTGCTTAAACTCAACCTGCAAATTCAACTTTCAAATTTTTCATTTTTAACAGAAAAATCAGAAATGAGATTGCCTATAATCAAATACAGAACAGAGCAGAATCATTTTGTGAGAGTTAGTTAATAAGAGTGAGTAGTACCAATCTATGACGTTCCTTCCATTTCACCTCTATTCAATCGCTTGCTAGAATGTATTTTTCTCAATATAAGGATGTGTTTTCGCGAACTCCTTTTCATTCATAAATAGAATATCCGTTTCGAAGAGTAACGACAGGCTCTCTGGATTCCTAGGTTTAGTCACCGTGACAGGCCAATGAAAGGGCGTGGCAGCCGTTACGGCAAACGTTGGCACGTAGCAAACACTGACTATATGACATAAACATACACATACCTATGCAAAAGTGTGAAGATAGAAATCTATGTGAAGAATGACTACTAAATGAAACCCCTGACAAGATAGAGACAGATTGATAAATCATGATGATGCTTCCCCTTACCTAACACACCGCTGTAATTTATTAGTACACTCTCGGCCTTTCCGTGCTGGAATGCAACTGGTGCCTAACAGGTTATTTGGACTTAGACAAACCTATTCTGGCTGGGCTGGACTGGCCCAGAAACGAGGCAGAAAAAGAGGGAGGAGCAAGAACTGCTCATAAAAACTCATCATAAAGCTGTGCGAAAGATAACAGGAGAGAAGGAAAGGGGCGTGGTAGATGGTGACAGAACATAAATTATTCAACCTATCATTGACAGAAAACGTGATAAATTTCATACGTATAAACTCATCCATGTCCTAAAGTAAAACTGAAATCTAGATCAAAGTATATACGACGTATGTACAACCATTCGAGACAAAGTAAGTGCTGCGACCATGCTAGGAAGACAAATTTTGCTGCACAGAAAATTAAAGATTGCATTTTTTATGTATATTACTGGCATTTTTTAGGGTTTTGAAAGTGGGAGGGCTTCGCCCCCCCAGGGAGAGGGAAGTGGGGGGCTTCCAAAAGTGGGGGCGCGAGCCAAAGGTAAAATATATATACCGAAATTTTTAGCGAAAAATTGGCACTTTTAAGGTAAAAACGCAAAAAATCGCTGTTTTTAAGCTTAAAATGAGCTTATAAGTCCATAAATTAGCTAAAAATTGAGAAAATGTTTGAAAATTTGACCTCAAAAACCTAATTTTTTGACACGTGGGCGACGTTTTTTGCAAATTTTCTTCAAAAAGTATCTGAAACACGTTTATTTTTCATTTGAGACAACTGAAAATTTCTGCTCAAGGACAAAAATTTTTGCGGAACTTTACGCAGAGCTCCGAAAAAAGTTGCGGAATTTTCAAAATAGTACGGAATTTCGCAGTTTTATTCGCAAAAAAACACAGCCACAGCGCTAACCGGGGTTCCAGAGATTACGTATATACCTACGTTTCTGAGATATAATATACATACTGAGATTGTCCTAAAAACAACGCTTGCATCTTGATCTTGCATACACGACAAAAATGGAAAGAAAATAAAGGATGGTATATAGGTGCATTCCGGGACTTACTTGGTTTGCATTGATAGACAACTTGTAGATATTTGGAGGTAGAAGGACAGGGATCTTGATCAAATAGTTGAGCACTAACTCTGAGACGGCAACGCCGTCTATTGGCACAACGTTCACTGATAACCTAGAAAAATAAATGTACACTATAATGTAAAAGAAACTAAACACACGGTAAGGATAATTTGCGAATACTGATATTAAAGATCATCTGCTCTTGACTAACACGTTATCATGGGATCCGAATTTCAGACAGTCTATCCCGACTTCGAAGACACTCTTTGACAAAAAATCCAAAATTTTTCGTGGGTCCAGAAGCCAAAATCAACAAAACCGGCTTCTTTTCTACCAATTTTAGCTAAGAAATATTGACAGTTTCAAGTTTATTTAAGAAATTACGAAAATTGCTCATGAAAACTGCTAATAATGTACAAAGCGTTTAGTAAAACCTGTTCAGGGGCTGTATCCGTTTCTACCATTTACCGAAGGGTCATTAGATTTTTCTACGCCCCCTTAGTGGTTACGCTGTTTCATGCTTATGTTTCCAAACCAAAATATGTAAGAAACAGTCGTTTTCCAATAAACAACCGATTATCTACCATAGCAAAAGCAATCCAATCTCATTTTCTAGTATGATGGGCATTCTTTTGTACCCTATCATCCATTAATAATCAGTCTGTATTAGACTAATTCATTTGATCTAAATTATACCTGCTTACATTGTAAGCATCATTATGGTGACAAGATAAGTCCTCCTGAGAGGCATCAGCCCAAGGGACTGCCTGCTTCCATTTTTTCCGTCGTCTCAGCTTTAACGCATTCTTGGGAGGCTCCTTAATGGGACAAAGTTCCTTAGAAGGCACAAGACGTCCGTAGAAGACTTGCTGAAACAGGATATGGGTACGCGGAGGACAGCGCATACTAATTCTACTTCCGTCGCAGGCAAGGTCACGGTTCAGCAATAAGGAATCCATAATATGGTCTGAAACAGACAAAAATTTACGTAAAAGGAACTGAAACCGCAATCCTAGACCGGATCGAATCGGAATCGAATAAATAACCGCCTCACAGTACGCAAACATTACGTATAGGTGTGTACGTACATATATGTATAGTCAAGCGGGGAAAAACCCATTTTAATATGCGGGAAAAAACCCACCTCCAGTGTGGGCTTACCGGTATGAGCTATCTAGGATTTTAATAGCCTATCTTGAAGAGCATCCAAAATAACCCTGGAGGGTGTATTATTATCGCTCCCGCTGCTTCCCTGCAAATTTTATGGGACTTTGAAATTTTCGAAAATTTTGGTCCGTCCAAGAGCCGAAATTTGACAAACTTTGCCGGGCCACCCTGAACTACTGAAAAGACCTAGACCAAAACGGATAATATGTACATGTAGGGTAAGTGTTGCGCTTCACGATGATATATGCCACACCGCTCTGACCCCACCGGTGCGATCTGGGGGTGACTTAGAGTTGGCGGGGAAAAACCCATGGGCGGGGAAAAAACCCATTTTTCAAAATTGAATATTTTTGTAACCATTAGCAGGAAACCTTAAATAAACACGTCACATGCGTGTGCTTAATAGAGTCTATTAATTAAATTAGTATAGGTTTTACATAGCTTCTTTGCATTATGTGTGGTCCAGGTCCAGGTGGCCAAAATCTGGAATGGTGCCATCTCAAGCCAAATTTCTCAATTTCGTCAAAAATAGCGAATTTTTCACTAAAATGGGTCCCGTTTGGCTTTAAATGAAATAAAAAACGTTTTCTATGTGACAGGATGCCTAAAATGCAAAAATTAAGCAAATTTCAAAAATTTCCAAAATTTGCCTATGTTTACATGTTAAACATACAAAATTTTCAAAATTCAATTTTTCCTGAAATGTTTCAAAAATGTTGGTATTTTTCGATGTAGACTACTAAAAACAACCCGCTCTTTCGAATGGCACCGTCAAAATTGTTCTGGCATGCTTCCAGCAAAAAATCCGGGTGGGTTTTTTTCCCGCCAATGGGTTTTTCCCGCATTGGGTTTTTTCCCGACACGGAAAACTTTAATTTCTCCATAACGACAGGGCCTAGAGAGACAAACTATATATACCTCATTCGAAAGCTTAGGGCAAACTCTAATTAAATATAGTATCAAACTCGTGCTAGCCCAAACCAGTCGAAAGTTCTGGATCTGGACCAAGAAAGAAAAAGTGCGTTTTTTCCCGCTTGACTATATGTATTATTCACATACGTATATATAGGTACAACATATTTCTGTATGCATTAGTATATACTGCCTAGCTTAGCTTATTTTTTGGCGATTTTTTATGTGGGGATCGATGGGGGGCTCACACGAAATGGGGGACATATTTTTGGAAATTTTTTCAAATGTTTTACATTTTTACGTGTGAAAACTGCGAAAAATCGCTAAAAATAACTAATTTTAAGTGTTTTAAGCCAATATATGCAGCAAAATTTCATTCAAAATTGAAACTAAACGAAATGTAAAAAAATATTTGCCAGCCCTCCAAAAACACTTTTCAGCTTAGTTATACCAGAGCAAGGCTAACTAGACCAATCTAGGTACCCCTAGATTATTATCATTATTTTCAATATAATTGTACGTAATAGTAATCCACGTACATAGTCGCAGTAAAGTAGTGCATTTAGTGATGTACTACATCCCTAGAAAATTTCAGTGGTGTACGCACTACATCGCTAGTCAAGTTGTATATTGGAGGCGAAATGCCTCAAATGTACAACTTTACTAACAAATTTCAGTAATGTAGTACATCGCTGAGTGTTTATCAGGGATGTAGTATATATATCACTAAATCGTTGTCAGTAAATCAGTACATTTATATTTGTTTCCTGTTTTATGCTATACAGGGAGAAAATTTACAGACTGAAGACATATATATATATATATATATATGGCTACGTATTGACAAGATCTAATTCGAGAAATTTAAACAATAGAAAGAACTGATTATATACTGTTACTGTAGAATAATTTTGAAAACTAAGTTTGCCGATTTATTGCGGTTTTTCTTTTTTATGATAATTTTAATATTAAAATAGTAGTTATTCAAATTAAAAACAAGAAAACTGAGTTTTGCTTAAGCAATGCAAATAGTTAACTTTGTCAAACATTCTTAACTAAAACTTAAACTTATTTAAACTTAAAGTTAATTTAAAGTAAACAGTAAACTTTTGTTTCTTTTCTTCTTTCTAGTATTAAAATGATAAATTTAACAATTACGTGCGATATGTTTTAGCTAAGCTGGCGGATGGTAAACAGTTCATAATTTTTTCATTTTAATTTTAAAATTGGAAGAGGGCTGGGAAGTGGGAACCTGCAACAAATCTAAAATACGTTTCAGGTCACCGCAAAATACTTTGTTTAAAACCGTTAAGTCTTATTAGTAAGTTGAAAACATTAAAAATTTATAGTATTTATCAAACAGAAATAGGGTACTGTTTAAACCAAACTTAAGTTTTCAATATTATCCTACAGTAATCTGTTCCTTCTATTCTTTAAATTTCTCGAATTAGATCATGTCAATAGCCTTAGGTCTTCAGTCTGTAAATTTTCTCAATCTACAGCTTTTAGTGATTACTACATCACTAACAATCACTCAGTCCTGTACTACATCACTGAAATTTGTCAGCAAAGTTGTACATTTGAGACCTTTGAAGTCCGATGTACAACTTGACTAGTAATGTAGTACATCACTGAAATTTTCTAGGAATGTAGTACATCACTAAATGCACTACTTTACTGCGACATATATAAGATATATGTGGATTACTATTACGTAATTATATTGAAAATGTGAGATCAAAGCTGTAACGAGAATTCACATCGCTGGGGTCGATAAAAGACGGGTCTTATCTCGATTACCCGCCCACCACTCAAAATCCTCAAAACCTGACCAAATGAGCTAAAATTTGGTATGGGTAGTTTTTGACCACGCTGAGTTCAAACATCGCAAAATTTTTCGATTTCGCGAAATTCGATTTTTTTCTATTTCTAAGGGAGGACCAAAGGAAACCGAAAAATTTTTGTCTTCGATTTTGCTGAAAAGATGTATATAGGGGTTTTCGGGATCGTAGAACACGATCCGAAGTCAGTTTTTCGATTCAGCTTTTCGTTAGCTCAGTATAAACTTACACCTTAATCTTAAATTTTAGCTCATTTGGTCAAGTTTTACGGAATTTGAGTGGTGGGGGGTAATCGAGAAAAGCACTCGTGCCGACTGAAAATATACATATAACCGGCCTGCGACCTTTCCCTATCTTTTTAGGATTTTTGCATTAATCCTCAGTTGAACTTGATATAACCAAAGTGCGCATGCATAGGGGACTAGGTAAATTCTTTTCCTTACTCTTATTATATGAGCATATACAAAACATATATACGTGATCTAAGCGAGAACGAGAATGTGCATAAACGTAGCTATATGTGAGAAGAAATTTGAATCTTTCCTTTTCTCTTCCAATTATATGTAAAGCAAACATTGGATTCTGACCACAGATTATCATTCCCTCTGTGACAAACGCCCTGCTAAATACACAGATAACTTAACTATAGATAGAATTTCCCTCAGGCACCACACACAATCCACAATCCCAAGGCCATAATGACTCTATGTAAAACAAGAGGAGAGTTGGATGGAACCTTTAATCCCTCTAGCAGTTTGCATTTTATAATATATGACATGTAGTACTAAGCTCGCACAAAAATACACGTATACATAATTTCAATCCTATACAAAGGTGCGTACGTACATAAATAATATATGCACAATGAATATCAACCGCACGAGGTCCTGGTAATCTTCAATCAATCAATTAACTCCATATATATATATATATATATATATATATATATATATTATATAAGCGTTTTAAAGTTAGTTTTGGATTCAGTATATATATTTACTCCTTTCTCCAACATACAGTTTTCGACGTCTTCTCACACTTCCATTGTACCATTGCAGCTGACTTCCACTACTTCACTAAGTTACCATTGCGGATGTTTTAGACCAGACCGGGGGTCAAATATACATAATACGCCCTTTCTACACTTAGCTAATACATAAGTGTACAGCTACTTACGTACATACGTATATACATATTGCATCAATTGCTTGAAATTTTAAACCTCTTCACCACACTTTTTACTTGTCCCTGACTCCCAATTGTCAAATTTCAGCTATATGTCATTTGTCTCTAAATTATATTTTGCTGCAACACAGCAGGGCACCTTTCTAATCCTTAGTATTTTTAATGAGTTGTCTTCGTTAATCCAAATGGCCAGAATGTCAGTAAGTATGCATATATAAACACTCAATTCTGGCATTCTTTTAAAATGCTAAGATAAAATTGAACGAAAAAGAATTAAACAGCTGACACTGGAGTTCTTCAAACTAAGGCTACACAGCTGTAACCTGAGATTTATATATATATATATATATATATATATATATATATATGTCCTGCTGCTTAAAAACCCTCAAATTAAAATTGACTGACAGCCAAAAGGAAAGACGAATTTATATAGCAGCTCTGTACTTTTATGCAGCACCGTAGAATTTTAAGACCTCAACAATCGAACACAGGTGAAATAAAATTAAAACTTTGTTGCTGGTAAAGCATTATATATGGCTATAATTGTGTGTAATAAAAATTAACTATATATACACTTCGAGTGAGATAAAATGCATATGTACATAGCCCGTGATCAGGCGTGTAGCCACGAAGGCAGAAGGCGGAGGGAGGCATGTCGTCCAAATTACTTACTTACTTGTAATTACGTACTTACTCCAAATCGAAAGAAATTGAATTTTGGACTTGTCTCGTGTACAAACTTGACAAAGACTTGCCTTGACAAACTGCACCAGTTTGTACAAACTTTACCAAATGAGTTAAAAAATACGTAGGCATCGAAATGATTTTAATTACGTAGCAAAATTTAATTTTTTACTGGCAAGGTTGCATGGGAGACTGAAAAAATTGCCTGCATCAGATTTTGCCGTAAACTGGTACTTAGGTATTTTTTGGGATCGGAAAATACAAATCTTAAATCAGTTTTTCGATCCAGCTTTTCTTTAGTTCGTATTAAGCTTACAGTAACAAAAACAGAATCCAGAAAAGGATTTCAGATTCGTGTTACGATTCCCGAAATCCCCTGTATACAGTTTTACGGCAAAATCGAAGACAAAAATAGTTCGGTTTCCCTTAGTCCTTCCAGATTGAAAAAACTTAATTTCGCGATATTTGAACATCGCCGAAAACATAACCACACCAAATTTTAGCTCAAATGGTCAAGTTTTAAGAATTTGAGGTTTGGTGGCAGACTGTATAATCGAGACAAGACCCGAAAATTTTGACAATCCTTTGCGTATCAAAAAATAGATTTTCGGGATGTTAAAAAATAACGCAGTGTAGTAAACAACTACATAATAAGAAATACTCACATCAAATTTTAGTTCACTAGTGAAGTTTCAAAATTGTAAGGTGCTGGTGTGGGTTCGCGTATTTTGGGTTGACATTTATTTAATTTTGCAGCAATAACATTTTTAGCCATGCAAATACTTATATATTTCAAAACAGTCCGGTGTAAAAATTTGAGTTTTTCAGAAATTAGCTGTAATCTGCGGGAATCTTTACTAGGGCCACTCTACACGGACAACCTTACAGTCATTCTCGAATTGCCTCACCAAGACCTACAAGTCTGCTCCTGAGAGTAATTGTAGATTGCTTAATACTGGGCTTTTTCTAGGCGAAAAGGAGGGAGTTGAGGGGGGAAGCTCACCTCCGCCAACTAGTGGTAGGATCTAACTGGCTTATTTTTTACTGGGGGGGAAGTTGGGGGCCCCACACTCGGCAACCTCCCCCCATAAGCCAAAAAATTGCCAGATTTCACCATTTTTCCCCTAAATTTTCAAAAATTTTTCCGGCTTCGCCGGAATTTCAACGAAATTTTCGCTATTTCAGCCTAAAAAACACGTAAAATTAGTCATTTTTTAGCGATTTTTGGCAATTTTTAAACAAAAAACGTAACAATTTGCAAAATTATTGTTTCCAAAAATATGCCCAACCCCAGTTTTGGTGAGCCCCCCCCATCGATGGGGGGGGGGGGCAACTTTGAGCCCCCCCCCATAAATTTTGGCCTAAAAATAAGCCAGTCTAAAGCAGTCTAAAATTACCAAAATGCAGTAAAAATAGCCTGTTTTCTACAGGTACTGCATTAACTATGCAAAAATTGCTCAAAAATTAATAAGTGAGTACCAAAATAGGCGATTTTAGAATCAGATCAAGGAAGTCCCTACTTCAACAGCATATTGCTGATGACTGACACACTGACATTACCTTAGAGCTTAACCCGCACATTGTTGGAAAGCTAAGGATGTGCTGTTTCAGTGCTATAGGTCATTTTGCTGTAGCTTTTCGCTACAAACTTTTATTTTGAAAAGTTTGCCAAAAATTGCAGTTTTGCTCGATTTTAGCTCAAGTTTGATAAGTAAAACTTTGTAGGTGAGAGCTACAGCAAAATATATACCTTACAGAAATAGAAAGAGCACATCCTCAGCTTTCCAAGATGTGCGGCTTAAGCTCTGAGGTTGTGTCAATCGTCAGCAACATGCTGTTGAAGTTGACCAATTTTGCTTAGTGGGGACTTCCTTGATATGATCCGAGTTTATGCCAGAAAATTCCGGCAAAGCCGGAAATTGGTCAGTTTCGAGACAACGATCAAAAAATTAATACGAATCCAATTTCACATAGAAAAAGCTTGCAGGTAGGAGAAAGTCCCTCTACGAAAATTGACAAACAAGTACGTATACGTACTATAATCTGAGGTTGTATATACATATGTATACGTAACGTATGTACTGAAAGAACGATTATAATACACATAATATACGTATATACAATCATTTATACATATAAAAGTAGGAATTTAACGCTCTGGCACACTCCATTACAATGGTTCCCTGTAGCGAGGGGACAGACATAATCCTCACCTTACACCACATGTGAACAATGAACACATACTGAGTATGTATGGACTACACATGTATATTTGTGCACAAGCAAAAATAATACGTGGTCGGGTCCTGGCCCTAAACAAATAATTACAGCTACGATATATATATATATATATATATATATCTACAGTTTTTGCGCCACAAACTGCGTAAATGCGCAATTTTTTTCTGAAATACGCAAAAAATTTTGGGTCGTTGCGCCACAGTACGCAAAATTTTTTGAGCTAAAATGTGCTTTAAAAATGCGATTTGGAGTCAAAAATTTTAAAATTCTCCTAATTTTTGCTGGGGGCTGCCGCCAGACTGCTACCAGACCCCCGCCTTGTGTGTACATTTGCTTAATTGAGTTTACTCCAAAACTTTATGGTTGTTCGTTGTTGATTGATGTTGATGCTAAAGCGTTGTATTGTATCTGCTATGTTTTGTTTTCCACTTATTGAGAAGTGCCTTTGCAAAATTGTATCAAAGCATTTTATACAACACATCAAGTGCAGGAACCGTACGTTGATTAAAAAATGAAAATTGTAGATGTAATCTGTTCAGCTCTACGAAACTTACCCCTCGCACGTCGCCGCACAATTTTCTTAGAACACACGAAAATGGACGGTTTCTGAATCAACTATTTATTAATTTCTTGAAAAGTTTTGAAATAAACTCTTCTCTGGCGTGGCAAAATTAAGCATTTAAAATGCTTTAAAACGTTAAATAAAGTATAAAATAACGCAAAAATCGTTTTTTGAGCGAAAAAGGGCGTGGCACAATTTTTTTCCAAATTACGCAAAAAATTTTGTGGCATTGCGCCACGGACCGCAAAAAGTTGGGACGAAAAAACACAGATCTACAGGAAATGTAAGGATGATCGATCACACGTTGGTCGATAAGACTTCAACAATGTAAACAGTTGCAACTGTCAACAGAGATAGAGCGAAGAAAACTAAGCTTTTCGCAAAATGTTTTTCAGTGTGCATTTGCCAGAAAATTTCCCACTACTATGGTTTAGTACAAAACAACGTGGATGATCTTTTCTGGATGTCACGTTTTGATTTTCCCCACATATTTCCCCCATATTTAATAATAAGAACCATAACCGATACCGTTGGCATTGCGTCTTCGCATATTGATACGGCGTGTGGTCGTAGGCAGATCTACAGATTTTAGTTTCTTCATTTTCTTTTTCTCAATCCGCTTCAGCTTGAACAAATCAGCTGACATGGCCGGTTCAAACGAATTCTTCAAACGTAAACTGTGACCATAGCCTTCGGCCATCGTCGTATTGAGAAAAGCCACAACAGAGTCCGCATCAGAATCATCAGACGACATGATGCCGGTATCATTCTGAACCCAGGAAGAACCGAGAACTGACTGCAGATGCATGGACAACAGCATTAAATGGGCACTCCACTGCATCACTTCATGTAGCCAGCACAGAAATAGACGCCTGTGGAATCAATTGTATTCACATTGCTTCTACTGAATATGCCTGAAACAAAGTTTAGAATGAAATATATTTAAGTGGGCTGGGCTTTCTCTCGGCGAAGAAAGTGGGGGGGAACCCAAAAGTTGGGGGGGACGGAATCCAAAGTGGTTGAAATTGGCAAAAATGTAGTAAAAATTGCATGTTTTCTATCCTGCTATATATAACTATAAGTATGCTTAAAAGTGCTCAACAATTGAGTTTGAGTACCAAAATAGACGACGTTTGGCCAAAAAATTATCTTTGACCAAAACGTCTTTCATTTTGAAGAACCGAGAAAATTTTTAAAAAAAATATTGCTCATTTTCCGGCAAAATGACAATTTCCTATGAAAAATCGGTAGCATTTCAAGCTTTTACTCCATGAACACTGGGTTTATTTTAGGCAAAAATAAGTGGGGGGGGGGGGAGGTCGAAAAGTGGGGGGGGGATAAAATGGGCCAAAAATGCTAAAAATGTTGCATAAATAGCCTGTTTTCCACATACACTGCTATAACTATGCTTAAAAGTGCTCAAAAATGAAGTTTTAGCACCAAAAAAGGCGATTTTTGGCCAAAAATTTTGTGTTAAGTGTTTTTGAGAGCATACAAATGGTAGAAATTTGTAACTATATACATGCTGTCATAAGAATTCTGTGTAAGCACAGAGTGCAACTATCTAAGCGATTTCTGTAGAGGAGAGGAAAATAATGTTTTGCTGGTCATGTTTTTCTTGGTCAAAAAGCAGCAATTTTCCAAAATTTTGACTTTGAAAAATCGCCAAAAATCCTCCACTCAACAGAATTGTGCCAGAAGGGTTAATGTGAACTCTCTGATATGTCCCTAACATGTGCAACAAAGTTGTAGCGTTGTTCTTTCATACTGCGAAAAATTTTTCTGCCACAAACTTTTAAGCCTAACTTTTTCATTTTTCTATGTTTTACACATGTCAAGGTCACATTTGAAGAGCTCTACAGAACGATAGAACCAATATTACGCAAAACGCTCTCGTCTGTTTTGAGGATCCATTGGGACTACAAAATAAGTGTAAATGAGCAAAATCGAAGATGGTAGAAGAATCGGCCAAAAAGCGACACCCCCTTAAGTTTTTTCTACCTTCGAATCGCGACGAGGGGACTAAAAATGCTAAACCACGGTAAAAATAGACCTTTTATACGTATGAACTGGAATAAACTGAAAAATGGCCCCTTTCTCCGATATATATATATATATATATATATATATATATATATATATATATATATATATATATATATATATATATATATATATACAAGTAACAAAAATGCTCCGCACAAAGGAGGATAATATGTGTGTGTTGGCTGCATCGTATATATATCCTTTAAATATATATAATAAATATAAATAGGTATATATATCCTTTAAATTCCGGTTGAAGAAGTAAAGACAAAAGTTTCATGGGCACGTGACGTTATTTGGCCCAGCAAATATTGGTGGATGGTTCCATGTCAAAAGTTGCTCAGCTCACTTAGGGCTTTCATTTGATACCAAATTTGACCACTTTTGAAAACTTTCATTTTTGACCGAAAATCGCCTAAGTCCCCACCCCACCCCACCACAGCACTCTACAGTCACTTTGAGCATGCAGTTCTATGACAAAAGTTGCTCAGCTCGCTTAGTGCTTTCATTTGGTACCAAATTTGACCACTTTTGAAAACTTTCATTTTTGACCGAAAATGGCCTAAGTCCCCACCCCACCCCACCCCACCACAGCACTCTACAGCCACTTTGAGCATGCAGTTCTATGACAAAAGTTGCTCAGCTCGCTTAGGGCTTTCATTTCGTACCAAATTTGACCACTTTTGAAAACTTTCATTTTTGACCGAAAATCGCCTAAGTCCCCACCCCACCCCACCACAGCACTCTACAGCCACTTTGAGCATGCAGTTCTATGACAAAAGTTGCTCAGCTCGCTTAGGGCTTTCATTTGGTACCAAATTTGACCACTTTTGAAAAATTTTATTTTCGACCACTTGACCCCCCACCCGACTGACCCTTCAAACGGCAAAGTGGAACCAGCCCAGCAAAATAGGTACGTCGGACGGCAAAACGGATACCGGGAATGAGCTGGGCACACCAGAAAACCCCTATAGACAAAGTTTTGAGAGGCCAGGTAGAGCCTACTATGGACCTCCAGGAAGCGGTTTCGGACATGACCCTCCAGAAGGCAAAGTGGAACGAGCACAGTAAGATGGATGAGTCCTACGGCAAAAACGACACCGGGAATAAGCTGGGCGCACCAGAAAACCCCTATAGACAAACTTTTGAGAGGCCAGGTAAAGCCTACTATGGACCTCCAGGAAGCGGTTTCCGACTTGACCCTCCCGACGGCAAAGTGGAACCAGCCCAGCAAGATGTGTGGGTCTGACGGTAAAACTGACTGCGGGAATCGATTCTCCGTGCCAGAAAACCATTGTATGGAAGATTTGAGCGTTCAAAGTTAAATAGATAGCGAGAAATTTCAATTTTTCATTTTTCGAATTTTCGCCATCTTTGACGGGCCACTGTGGTCGCTAGGGAAGTGATAGAGAAACGCAACCTGGACCGTTAGTTAGTTCAATATGTGTAATTTCTGAATATAAAAAGAAATCAGCTCCAGCTCGTAACGTTCGACCTGAGCGACGACCACAAAAATGGTCACTTTTCGCTATGAGCCGAATTTGCGGCGCCACTGCGGCGCTGTGGCGCAGCTGCGGCGCAAAAAAAGTTGTGATTCTTAAATTCTTTAGAGGGTACTACTAGACCCCATAGCCCTTTAGGTTGGCCCACCGCTGCAGATCACGTGAAAGCGGCGAACATTATGTACAATACAACCATCAAATAGGAGAAACCGGAAAAAAAACATCGCCGCCATAACCGGTCCGGGGCGCAACTTTTTAACGGTAAGTGATACGGGGCTGAAACTTCACAGACATACTAAACTCGATGTGCTCTACAATTTGCGCATGAAATCTGCGCAGGATCTGCGCAGGATTTTGCGCAGCGTCTGCGCAGCTTATTTTACACTGTCTCCAGCCACTTTTCACACATATTATAGGGGTCGCTGCCGCGACCCCTATGATAATGAAAAATGAATTTTTTTCAATTTCTGTAGTCAGAAGCAATTCAAGACCCCACTTCCCAATATTCAACCAAGTTGGTTAAGCAATTAATTTTTCTATCTGTGGGGATATATAGATTATGTAATTTATGTAGATTATACGTTAATTACAAGTTATTATAGGGGGGCGCGATAGCGCTCCCCCTATAATATGGGTGTACAAGGCTCAGCGCGACCCATAGCGACCCGTTCGAGCACCGTGCCAGCTAAATACTCAACCTTGGTTCTCAGAGAATACTCACTATTCTAGCCAAACAGCGTCATCGAATGGGCATCTAGCCATCTCCGGGATGCCCAGGGACCAGTTTCATAAAAGTTGTCGAGTCCGCGAGTCGTCGAGTAGCCTTTTACTCGCACTACATTATTTCTTTGGAATTAAAAATTAAACAGCAGTCACTGAAGGTTAATTTCTGGTTGATGTAATTAGTAGGACAATGTAAAATAGTCCCACGGTAGAAATATTAAGGTTTTAAAATTTTCTAAAAATTTGTCGATTAAAGTTTTTACATTGAAAAGTTCTCGAGTAAAATTTGACTAGAGAACTCGACTCGAAAACTAGCAGCTATTTTTCAACAGTACTCGCGTTTCAGGATCACAAGTCACCGACATTTCTAGCGTAAATCAGCTACTCGACTCGACGACTCGACAAAGTTTTATGAAACTGGCCCCAGGCTGCGGGGCGGACATGGAGGATCTCCCTCACCACCTCCTCCACTTCCCCAGCCATACTACAGCCGGCAGGCGACATTTGGGGTCACCGCCACGGTTGGATATCGTGTCCTGGGGCCCTCCAAGGGTGCTAGCCTTCTTGCGGGATGTGGGGCGTATTTGACGTCTCAGCCACATTGAGAAGACTCACGATGGCCCAGGAACAAGAAGTAGAAGAAGACTGTTACGTAATTATTGGGAGAATTTTTAAAGTTTCTTTTATAAAGCTTTAACATTTTTGCTTAAGGTTTACTGAGAACCTTAAAAATAAAACAGGACAATAAAAATGCTCCGATTGGAGCATGAAAAATGCAATATGGGTGACACTGGGTTTTAAGCGGACAGAGGACTAGGTTTTATATAAAACGTGGGGCAGGTTGTAAATGCCAGGAGGACTAGGTTAAAAGCTCACTAATATGGACCAGCTTCGCTGAACAACCCATATTCGCGGGTACGCAATACGCATGCTCCACTCCACATTTGGACCATTATTGTCTTCAGTTCTAAATTCGTCAGCTTTCCAGGCGAGCTTGCTGACTTTGAACTATTAGGCTTTATATATATACTTCAATCGTTTTATATGGAGCTGCGAGAGCAGAATTTGTGACACCAATTTTTACTGCATATACGTATGTTGTATTAAGTGTTGCATTACATGTGTAAGTGTTGTCTATATATAGTCAAGCGGGAAAAAAACCCACTCGCCAATGCGGGAAAAAACCCACCCCCAGCTGGCATTTTTTTAGTGGGGGGGGGGTGGGGGGCCCCCCCCACTTTTCGGTTCCCCCCTCCACTTTTCGGAGCCCCCCCCACTTTCGCCCCCCCCCCACTTTTCGGCAAGCCCCCACCCACTTTTTTGGGGGTCGTCCAAGTGTCAAAAAATTAGGTTTTTGAGGTCAAATTTTCAAAAATTTTCTCAATTTTTAGCTAATTTATGGACTTATAAGCTCATTTTAAGCTTAAAAACAGCGATTTTTTTGCGTTTTTACCTTAAAAATGCTAATTTTTCGCTAAAAATTTCGGTATATTTTACATTTGGCTCGCCCCCCACTTTTCGGAAGCCCCCCCCACTTCCCCCTCCCTAGGGGGGGGATGGCGAAGCCCCACCACTTTCAAAACCCTAAAAAATGCCAGCCCAGTGTGGGCTTACCGGTATGAGCTATCTAGGATTTTAATAGCCTATCTTGAAGAGCATCCAAAATAACCCTTAACCCTAGAGGGTGTATTATTGTCGCTCCCACTGCTTCCCAGCAAATTTTTTGGGACTTTGAAATTTTCGAAAATTTTGGTCCGTCCAAGTACCGAAATTTGGCAAACTTTGCCTGGCCACCCTGAACTACTGGAAAGACTTAGACCAAAGCGGATTGTATGTATGTGTAGGGCATCTGTTGCGCATCATGATGATATATGCCACACTGCTCTAACCCCTCCGGTGCGACCTGGGGGTGACCTAGAGTTGGCGGGAAAAAACCCGCATGCGGGAAAAACCCACTTTTCAAAATTGAAAATTTTTCTAAGCATTAGCAGGAAAGGTCAAACGAATACATACATTTGTTTAATAGAGCCTATAGATTAAATTGGTATAGGTTTTACCTGGGTTCTGTTATGGGTTATGGGTTATCTGTTATGGGAGGTCCAGGGGGTCAAAATCGGACATGGTGCCATTTCAAGCCAAAATTTCAATTTGTCCAAAAATGCCTATTTTTGCCTTAAAATGGGTCTAGTTTGGCTCTAAATACAAGAAAAACACGTTTTCTATACGATAGGATGCTTAAACTGCCGAAAATAAACAATTTTTAAAAAATTTCCAAAATTTGCCTATGTTTATGTGTTAAACATACCAAATTTTCAAAAGTCACTATGACCTCAATTTTTCAACAAAAGCTAATATATTTTGATGCAGTTGTACTAAAAACAACCCGCTCTTTCATTTGGAACGGTTAGAAATGCTCCTGGCAACTTGCCAAAAAATTTTCGGGGTGGGTTTTTTTCCCGCATATGGGTTTTTTCCCGCATTGGGTTTTTTCCCGCCAGTTTGGGACAATTTTTCTCACTAACGGCTCACCCTAGAGAGGTGTTCGTAAGAATGTTCGTAAGGTGAGGAGCTCATAAGAAAGCTTACGACTAGGCCTAGCAGCCTGTATAGTCAGTATTTCAATATCTCAAACCAGTAAAAAGTTCTGGCCAAAAATCTGAAAAGTGGGGTTTTTTCCCGCTTGACTATATGCATTAATTTAATTAATTAAATCAAGTTGGATATTATGTAATTATTAAGTATTACGAACACAACTACAAATATAGAATTACGAAGGCCCTATCCTTTAGCCGAGAACAGTTGCTGTCAGTGAAGGCCTCATCAGATCCTGAAAACGAGGAAAAGACACTATGCCTTGTCTTACCTTACCATCCCGATCTAGATGGCGTCAGGGAATATCTTGCAGCGACATGAACATTTCTTGACTAGACTGAATACTAAGATCAAACTATTTTGGAGGCCACCGCCGTCTCGTCAGGGCCAAGCTTCCCACGCCTGGCACTGATACAACAAACCGAGCTTACGAGCCCGGTGGCACCTCCAAATGTAGCCAAAACTGTGATCTTTGTCCCACCATCAAGGAGGTGAGCTCATTCAAGAGCTATGTCACTGGTCTGGAATACCCAATCAGGGGAAATTTTGACTGTAAAAGTACTGGAATAGTGTATTTGGCGGAGATAGATGGGTGTTCGTCACAGTACGTGGGGGAAAGTGGAAATTCCCTCTCCCAAAGATTTCATGGCCACAGGCACGATATCCGCAAAATGGATGCTAGCAAACCTTTATCTTGTGATTTCAGAAACCACAACCATCTGTAAATGATCTAAGAGTGACAGTAATACACTTTGCCGAAGAAGAAACTTGCAGAAAGAAGAAAGAAAAACAATGGATCAGCCAACTTTTCACTGACTACCCTTTTGGAATCAATTGGGAACATATTCTTCGTTTCAACAAGTCCCCGCCCCCGGGTCTGGATTTACTAGCATCCATTCTGTCGAAGACCGTCCTGAGCCCCATAGAGCCCCCCCAAACATTTGTGTCACAGTTCCGACCCGCCCCCCTGGTATCCCGAATCAGAACTTTGCCCCCAAATCGTCCCGAGGCACCTGGAGCTTCCCGGACATCTGTATCGCGGTCCCTCCCTGTCTCCCAGTTAATAACTTTAACTTTGTCCCCGACCTTCTGGCTTTTTCCTAGGCAAAAATTTCTGGGGGGGTCCCCCCCAGGTCTGGGGGGGCTGGATTTCTGGGGGGGGAAGAAAAATTTTTCAAAAAATGCCTATAAATAGCTATTTTTTGCTGCTGAGCTAAAAAGTTAACTATTTTTAACTTAAATTTAAGCTTAAAATAGCTCAAAAATGCATAAAAATAGGTAAAAATCCGGCGAAGCCGGAAAAATTTTTCAAAATTTACCCTCAAAACCCTATTTTTCCGGACATTGTAGAGTTCTGGGGGGGGAAGGCCCGAATCCTGGGGGGGCGATTCTGGGGGGGGGACCCAAGTCTGGGGGGGGGGGACGAATTTCTGGGGGCCCCCACCCCCCCTGTAGGAAAAAGCCAGACCTTCCCATTTCCTGAAATTTTGCAGCGCAGAAGGGACAGGATCCACCTGACGAAGGGTCGTCTGAGAACCCGAAACCGGTAGTGGAAGAAAGGTGAACATTGTTTTGGGTGTTCACTGTTCACGTTTTGGACTTTGATATTTTACAACTACAAATATAGTTGCAGACCCAGAGCTATGCTCACAAATTGGTAAACTGTTACTGGTAAACAGCCACCAGCATCAGTCCGGGTAGTTTCCGCGAATACGGGTTGCTCAGCGAAGCTGGTCCATATTAGTGCGCTTTTAACCTAGTCCTCCTGGCATTTACAACCTGCCCCTCCCATACTAACGTTTTAAAACCTAGTCCTCTGTCCGCTTAAACCCAGTGTCACCCATATTGCGTTTTTCATGCTCCATCGGAGCATTTCTATTCTTGTCTAATATATCCACGTAATATAACGCACCGCAACAGGAACACAAAACTACGTAGTTAATAAAAATTCATACCTAGTTCAATGTCTGAAACTTCGAAACATGTGTATATATAATGGACAGAAAATAAATAGGTTGTAGAGGTCTATATGTACGTAACTTTAATCAAACAGAAAACCACAGTATTGTGCATCAAAGACCAAACTTATAAGTGTATCTAAACTAAAAAGTCGTTTAAAAGTTGCGCAAACAGGGATATGAGTGCTAAACTGCACACTAAACATTCTGGCACAGACGATTTGACACCAGCTAAGGCTTCACTTCACACTGAAGAGGGTGCCCCTATCTAACTGTTGCTTCGTCAAAAATAGGACTGACATTAATTCAAAATACTACGTGCGCTCAACATCTGTTAGACAAAAATGAAATAATAACCACTATATCAAAATTTAATTGGAATTACAGCATAGGCGATTATCAACCAGGCAGTTAATTATAGATGTCAGCCTTGAAACAAGGTACCCCTTCTTGGCGGGTGGTCGTTTACGCATTTAAAAAGAGCACGGCAAGTTGGAACGTTAAATAACTTGACGAGATAAATCAAAACAAACGCAGCTTGCAAAAATAATATACGTGAGTGAGTGTGCATAGTGGCAAATGCTTCAGGCAAAAACGACTAAGCAGTTTGTGCTTCTCTTTCCTATCTCGCCTATTGACTTAATCAAGAATTAACTATGAGTTTCCAAAACGTTTGCTCACACAGACATCCATAACTTCTTCTTTCATTTGGTGTGGCACTGAAACAGAGTTTTAGCGAAAAGAAGTTTTAGCACCACCGCAAAGCCCTCATTTCTTTAAGCAGGCTTGGAATTTTGACTGCAACGAAAAAATAAGCAAGGGAATGAGTAAATAAATATACGTGGATTTGTATAAATTATTCTTATTATTGGTATAAATTCTTATTTATTTCCATTTTAGTATGCATAGACAGAGTATATATATATGTAGATACGGACGGGGCGGGGCCGCCGCCCCCGAAATGGTTTTGCCCCCCCCCTGAAAAAACTTGGCCAGAAGTAAACTTTTAAGCCCGCGCGAAGCGCGGGCGTTTGAATTTATCATAAACACAAAGAAATTGTACAGAAATGACCCAAAAATTAGTGCATTTGTATTGTTGCAAATTTTTCGCGCCGTCGGCGCGGCTTCATTATTAGCGTATACTATAATTGGACCTTTACTAGTTTGCTTTACTTTACTCCGCTTTGCCAGCTTCGTAGTTTTTTATTAATTGCATTATGCCAAACATGATTGCCTTAAGGTGGTGCTTCCTTTTGGAGACATCAACTTCGAACCCTTATTATTTATAAATTTATGGGAGTTAAGAAGCCATTTTATATATATCAAAACGCAGTTTAACATTTGCTCTTTCTAATAAATACAAAGAAACTAATTTTAGTTCTCGGAAATTATTTTACTGCATTTTCGAAATAATTTAATTTTCCAGATTTTTTGCAGACTAAAGAATACAAGAATAAAAATGCTCCGATGGAGCATGAAAAATGCAATATGGGTGACACTGGGTTTTAAACGGACAAAGGACTAGGTTTTAAAACGTTAATATGGGAGGAGCAGGTTGTAAATGCCAGGAGGACTAGGTTAAAAGCGCACTAATATGGACCAGCTTCGCTGAACAACCTACCCTTTAGTCTTGTCCTAAACTATCTCGATGCCGAATTTCAAATGCTAGTGACAAAATGAATAACTTGTTATCGACGGTGCTGTGTTTTGGGACAGCACATGCAGCACAGTGGAAGCTAAAGAGTGCACCAAGTAACATGGCTACAGTTCTCCCTTACTACAGACACAATTATCACCAAGTTTCAATTGTTTAGCCGTTTACAGTAAGTCTACGGACAGCGTGCTATCGTTGCTGGAACTTTGGGCCGGCCGCCTGAACGATCCCGGACAGATATCAAAAATCGCCGTCGTTATGACACGCTGTCCCAAAGTTTCCCTTCCGCTACCCTGAGCCCTGTAGCCGTGACACAAAATTGGCCTTTTTTGGCCATCTTAGCGGTCAGGCCACCTTTGGCCGGCCGGGCCGGGCAGCGGAAAATTGTCCAAAAGGTACGTTAACACAAATACTACTCTCAGAAAAACCAAACTTCACCGGCTGGAAATGCCCACATCGTTCAGTTTGTGATTTAGACTAAAACGGCTTCCCCAAGCGTGACTTACACGGAAAAAAGTAACAGACGAAACTAACTTGTCCGAAAGCGAAAATTTTGACCAAAACTTTTTTGCCACTTGTTGTACTCGTCGTGCTGATTCCAACGATACCAAATTTGTCTACTTTGGTTGAGTATTTAGCTGGCACGGTGCTCGAACTGGTCTCTAAGGGCCGCGCTGAGCCTTTTACACCCTTTTTACATCGCTTTCGCGCCCCTCATAATTTTAGAAAAAGAAATAAAAAATAGCAAAATTTTAACAAATTTTGAAAATATCGCCCCTTATAATATATGTTTTCGTGAGGCTTCGGCCAAATCATTCGATTTATACTATCACATAGCTGGGGACCCATTTAATTATTATGAAACCGCTCGTCGTTATAAGGAAATTAGCTTAAATGTATGCGCCACCTGAATCTTGCCTGCTTTTCCCAACTTTGGCAAGTGACCACTTTAGCTAAGACGCCTAAGACAATAAAAACAAGCCTTTGTTTTCAAAAATTGTTCAAAATACAGAAAAGTTTGCATTTTAGGCCAGTTTTTGAGTTTTCTGAGGTCCACATTTTGGTGGGCAGATTCTAGGGGTTGACCACCAAATTTCCGAAATTTACCCCCCGTGGCGGATCCTGGAGAGCCGTCGTGTCTGGGACCCTGGGCTTATTATACTGGGGGGGGGTGGAGGCCCCCCCGCATAAACACCCCCCCAAAAAAATCGCTCCTCCCCAAGAAAGGGGTGGCCCTTTTGGCATATACATAACAACTGTTACACTGAAACAATCGCTCAGAAGGCCTAATTTTCAAAACTTTTCTGGATTCGCTGGGGAGTTTTAGTCGATTTTTGCCTATTTATGCACTAAATACGTTTATTTTTGGTAATTATGTTTAAAATAAAAATAAACACTACAGCATGTTTTTAGAAAAAATTTGAAAAATTTTCGCCCCCCCAAGGAGCCCCCCAACAAAAATTCCCTAGAATACGCACAGGGGCTCCTCTCTTTTAGATTTGGGCCCCTCCCTCCCTTTGACGCAGGGTTGGGTTTTTTTCCGGAAAAAAATTATTGCGGAAAAAAACTAGTTTTTTTCCGTTTTTTTTCCGGTTTTTTTCCAGTATTTTTCCGTTTTTTTCCGATATCACCAAAGGTTTCAAACTGTTTCTGGAGTGCCAAAATTGAGCGAATTTTAACGAATTTAAGCTTTTAAACGTATTTTCATGCGGTAAACTATAAATACTGGCGATTTTAAAGAATTTCTCGATTTTTTGGGAAAAATTTAAAAATTTTTCTAAATTTTCCAATTTTACTGCAAATTTTTCAAAAATTTTTCAACTTATCGGAAAAAAACTCGCGAGTATTTTTCCGAAGCCTGCGGAAAAAAACGGAAAAAAACCGTTTTTTTCCGGTACTTTTTTCCGGTGCCCATCCCTGCTTTGACGTCGAGGGCCCCTTCCCTTCGTCGCAGTTTTTCATCTGATATTTATAAATTTATTGAAACTTAAGAAGAATTTTATAAACTTATCTAGAATTTTTCTAAAACTTATCTCTTGTTTACAGATACAAAGAGGGTCAGTAGATTTGCGAAATTCTTGAGATTGCTAAAGGAGGGATTCTTAGAGAGGAATTTTAAGAAAAAAGTTACGAAATTCTATTTTCCTGGATCCGCCACTGCGTCCCACAACCAAAATTTCTGGTGAAACTATCACATCTTGTCCTATGCACATTGTTTTAAGAAATGTTTTAAAAAGATCGGCGAATTTTCTGGGTTTTTTTACCGGGGGGGAGGGTGGGGGGCGCCCCCCCCACTTTTTTGGGCTTCCCCCGCCACTCATTATAAGGTGCCCAGAAAATGCCAAATTATAAGGATTTTTGGTCAAAATTTTCAAAAATTTTCTGGCTTCGCCGGAATGTTTTGGTCAAAAATCGTCTATTTTGGTACTCACACTCAATTTTTGAGCACTTTTAAACATAGTTATAGCAGTATATGTAGAAAACAGGATATTTTTAGTGCATTTTTAGCGATTTTAGACCACTTTAGATCCCCCGACTTTTGGGTTCCCCCCCACTAGTGGGGGGGGGGCTCCCCTCACTTCTAAAAATAGTAAAATTTTTGCTAAAATTTGAGAAACTGTTTGGAAAATGAAGGTGAAATTTGCTAAAAATATTGGATATCCCAAAAAAAGGTCGCCGGATGTTTGGGTCGGGCCGCCCTTCAAAACACGTGGCGCCGCTACTGCCCCCAAATGGAGAGGTCGACCTTCCTCCCTAAAAAGTTTTTCCTATCCATCCCAAATCTGCCTTCGGCCGACCCCCGCCTAATCTGGGTGTTCTTTAGTGGGGGGGGGGGGGCGCCCCGGCGCCCCCCACCTTTCCGGGTTTCCCCCCACTCGTTCCCCCTCCACTTTTTTGGGCTTCCCCCCACTCCACTATAGGGTGCCCAGAAAATGCCAAATTTTAAGGATTTCTGGTCAAAAATGGCGTATTTTGGTACTCAAACTTGATTTTGAGCACTTTTAAGCATAGTTATAGCGGTATATGTAGAAAACAGGCTATTTTTACTGCACTTTTGCCATTTTTAGGTCACTTAGGATTCCCTCACCTTTGGTCTTCCCCCTACTAGTGGAGGGGGCTCCAACCCACTTTTTTCGCCTAGAGAAAACCCAGCTAAAAATTTTCAAACCCTTTCCAAATTTTTCTATAATGTTTAGCAAAACTTTCAAAAATTTTCAAAAAATCACCAAAACGTAGCGAGAAATTCGCTTAATTACTTGAAAATCTCTAAAAATAGCTGAAAATTGATAAGTTTTCAGTATTTTAACGAAAAACCGATTTTTGAAAACGAAAAAACCCTCCCCTCGAAAATTTTGCTTATCCCTGCCCCTAAATCGAATTTTTTAGACCCCCCCTTTGTTGCCAGACCACCCTCCCTACTTTTTTCAAACCCCCACCCCCATTGGTGAGACAGGCGAAAAAAGGGGAGGTGGTCACTGAAAGGAAAGCCCTGTCAGCCTACCTGAAATCGACTGTCCTGGAAGAGGGAAACCCGAGAAGAATTGCTGCTGATGGCAATTGTAGGAAAAGACTGAAATCGGTGACATCATGGCGGGAATTTGCCAAAGAAAATCGACACGTCAGGGATCTGGCCGGAATGGAACGAGAACCAATACTACGGCAGCCACCCAAACCGCCCTGGGCACAACCGCCAGAAGTAGACATCTGTCTGGAGTGGAACGGCCAAGTCAGCACCATAGGCGGTCGAGTAGAAGCCTATACTGACGGGTCTGCCAAATCTGGGACTGACGACGGAGGAGCTGGAGCCTTCATCATACTCCCAGATGGGACCACTGAGCGAATCTGCAAACCAGCCGGAAAACTTTGCTCTAGCTATCGGGCTGAGCTAAAGGCAATAAGAATGGTCCTGGAATGGTATATATCTGCAGAAGTGGAGCTGTGAAACAGACCGTCCGACCATGATCATTCTGACCGACTCCCGGTCTGCGCTACAGAGGCTGGGAAAGGGACCAGGAGCGGCCATAGGAGAAATGGAAGCGCAAATCTGGAATCTCCTGTTTGAAGCCGACGGAAGAATATCCTTCCAGTGGGTACCAGGACACACCGGAGTTCCTGGAAATGAGAAAGCGGACGAAATAGCTAAGCAAGGATCAGCCCTTGCCCAGCTAGACGAACCGGTGAACCTTCCCACCATGCAAAAGTATATATGCATATCGGAAGACGGCAGAAGACTGGAGAACCAGTATTGACCATCCACTTGTGCGGAGAATAAATCCATCACTACAACCAATCAGCGACGAAAAGGAGACCGGATTGTCCAAAAAACAGAGGGTAATTCTGGCCTAACTGTCCTCAGGAGGCCACTGCAGCCACCTACAGGCACCGCATAGGTCAGGCTACAAGTCCTGACTGTCCCCGATGCGGAGAAGCAGAGGAAGACCTGGAGCACCTCCTGCTTGATTGCCCTGCATTAGCGACGTATAGACTGCATACCCTGGGACATACCCCCTACCTGGATATCCTGGTGACGGACCCCAAACTGGTAATTGGGTTCCTGGAGGTGGCGGGGCTAATAACACAACCCTGACTCATATGCCGACGCGATGAGCCTGCAGCCAGAGAGAGAGAGAGAGGGGGGAGGTGGTCGGGAAATGTCGATTTGGGGAGAGGGGTAAGAAAAATTTTCGAGCGGGGGGGGTCGGCGAAAATTCGGGTTTTCGTTAAAAAACTGAACAATTTTCTCAATTTGCAGGTATTTTTAGCAATTTTTCGCAAATTTTTTTGAAAACTTTCTAATTTTTGGCTAAAAATTTGCAAAAATTCTGGCAGGGGGTTGAAATTTTTTAGGGGAGGGGGGCGGCCGAGGACCGATTTGGGGGAGGGGTAGAAAAAATTTGTAGGGGGAGGGTTGGCGACCCCCCCTCCATTTGGCACCCATGCCCACGGCCCACCCCCACCAGTGGCGGATCCAGGATTTTGAAAATGGGGGGCGCTGACAAATTTATCCGGGGCTGGCTTTTTCCTACGGGGGGGGGGGTGGGGGCGGCCCACCCAGAATTTCGTTCCCCCCCAGACTTGGGTCGCCCCCCCCAGGATTCGGGCCTTTCCCCCCCAGACTTGGGTCGCCCCCCCCCAGAATTCGGGCCTTCCCCCCCAGAACTTTTAAGTGCCCGGAAAAATAGGGTTTTGAGGGTAAATTTTGAAAAATTTTTCCGGCTTCGCCGGATTTTTAGACATTTTTAAGCATTTTTTAGCTATTTTAAGCTTAAATTTAGGTTAAAAATAGTTAATATTTTAGCTCAGTGAAAAAAATAGCTATTTTTTAAGCATTTTTCGAAAAATTTTCTCCCCCCCCCCAGATCTGGGGGGACCGCCCCCCAGACTTCCCCCCCCCCCCAGAAATTTTTGCCCAGGAAAAAGCCAGCGGGGGGGTAAAAGTATCCAGGAACGAAAAGTTTTTACAGGAAAATTAATATTGTGTACAGAAAGGTTATATATATATATAGTTCATTTGCCAAATTGTAAAAAAACTATATATATGCCGTGAGTGAAGTAAAGCATGGAGAATTAGACAAGCACATGGGGGGTCCGGGGGGCGGAGCCCCCCAGAAGTTGAACAATTATATATATATATTTGAAATTAAAAAATCCGTTATGCAAACTTTGAAAAAGATTAAATATATAAATTAATAAATAAAATGAAAATGTATTACAAACTTACGTAGTGAAACACAGTATATAATATACAAGGAGCGGTGGCATATATATAAAGAGGACAAGTGACAATGTCAACAGAGGTAATGTGCAAAGCGGGGGGGTCTGGAGGCGGAACCCCCCAGAAGTTGAAGAATTTTTTGAAATCGTGGAAACTTCAGCAATTCAAATGTTTAAAAAGATTAGTTAGGATGAGTTATTGAGTTGTATAGTCGATCAATGGAAAACCAAAAAGGGAATGCTTTTCAGAATTTTTCACTTCCACGATTCATTCTAGAGCACTTTCAGAAGCTGCCAATTATCAATGCTTGCATTGCCCATTTATATACGTAGAGAGCAAAATAAAATTTGTGTATAAATGCCCGCATAGCTGGTTATAGGTGTGTTGGGGGGGGGAGCCCTCCCCCAAATGGAGGGGTCGCCGACCCTCCCCCCTAAAAATTTTTTCTACCCCTCCCCCAAATCGGCCTTCGGCCAACCACCCCCCCCCCCCTAAAAATATCCAACCCCCCACCTGAATTTTTGCAACTTTTCAGCCAAAAATTAGAAAATTTTCAAAACATTAGCGAAAAATTGCTAAAATTCGCTTAATTACCTTAAAAATCGCTGAAAATTGAGAAATTTTTTCAGTTTTTTAACGAAAAACCGATTTTTTGCCGCCCCCCTCGAAAATTTTTCTTACCCCTACCCACCAAATCTACTTTTTCCGACCCCTCCCCCTTTTTTGCCAGACCCCTCCTCCCTACCTTTTTCAAACCCCCCACCCCCGCTTTTCCCGCCAGCCACACCTATGACGCTGGTAGTCATAACTCATAAAATAAACTGAAGGCGTTGTTGACGTTACTTGCAAAACAGGAAAGGAAACAGAATAGAAGACACTTTAAGAGACAGAAGTTCTGTCACTGAACTACGTAATAAAGTAGCACAGAAGTAACATCTAAGTGCGCCGCAGGGGAAAATTTTTAAAAATTTGTGAAATTTATTAAAATTCTGCTTAATTTTCACTCAAAACATGCTTATAAACAGCTGAAAAACTTTTCTAAGGGGGGGCCGGAATGTCAAAGGAGGGGGACCAAATAGCAATGGCGGGCCCGGGCCCCGGTCCCCCCCCCCCGGATCCGCCCACCACCCACTCCCCAACTTTTTTGCCAGCCACAATACTAGTTGTTACCAAGTTGCGCAATGAGAAAAGCACAAACCAGTATTAATAGCTAACTAAATAAAAATTCTTGAATGGCAATTTGTATGCTATAAAAATTAAAGATAAGACTCGCGGTGACCGCAGCCGACAAACTCCTACAACATGTTCAACTCAATGCTGACGGAATTAAGGGGTTCCATTTTAAATATTTTTTCGACCATCTTTGATTCTGCTTATTCTCAAACACCTATTTTGTAGTCTACATGGTATATCTAACAGATAGTAATTTCATCTTAAAGTTGATATCTGCATGTGTGTAATATGAAACGAAAAAGTGGTAATATTTTGGTGCGCCAGAGAAACCTCGATAATGACAATACGGTGGAGGAGGGAGGAGATCTGTAAAAAGCGGAATTTTAATTTAGGCCGTTTAAATCTTTAAATTAATTTAGGGGGTCAGCATTTTTCATGAAATATTTTGAAAACGGTAATGCCTAATTGAAAATTCTAATTCTTCTAGATCATAGCAATCAATCGATCATATTAATAGAAAGTTCTCATTGGAGAAATATTTCTGTTCTTGGATCATAGTCTACAAATGCGCCAAATCCAAGTTATCCGCTTCTAAATAGTTGCTGTGGTCAAGTTTAGGGATTTTCGTCCAGAAATGCGTCTGGACGCAAGGTATCTTCTGGGCGCCAATTTTAGCCTCTCTATTCAGAATAAATTCAGAAATTCTGGTTCTCAAGAAACTGCTAAACTTCGCACTGGCACCTGTAAAAGTGCCTAAAAATGAAATAAGAGATGGCCTGCTGGCGATGAGCTACGGTGGAAGATGAAGGAAGCCATCAGAAAAATGAAAGAATCTGAGCCTAACATTACAGTGTAGCAAAGAAAGGCCATGAAAACGTTGGCAACAGACAACAAGAATCATAGACTTGCTCGCAAACAAAAAAATACCATAATGGTACTCAACCAAATCGAGTACACCGATAAAGGGGCAAACTCAGTAGCTTACGCATCTAAAGTGGAACTACTACCAAAGGGTCCAACCCCAACTGTAGAGAAACAACCGCGATCAATGGTCAGAAGGAGTTGTCTAAATCTGAGATTACTGCCTCTGGATACGAAGCCACCGCATCTGGGGACGATGTTATTAGGCATCTCAACCCATGTTGAAAGAATCAGAGAATCTTGATTGGGTTAAAAACATTGACTTCGGTGTTACCAAAATGGTTTTGATTTTGAACACTTTTGATTTTGAACACTTTTGATAACATCGGCCCCTGTACGGTCACCGAAGATCCACAAGCCGGAAATACTCATGCGCCCAGTAGTCAGCTGCATTAAGTTGTGCAACTTATCCACTGGTGAAGTTCATGTTCAAGATCATCAACCCATTGTAGGTTAACAACGCCTCGAAGGCTCGGAACTGAGTCAGAAGCTAACCGGCGCAAACCCGTCGAAAAAGATTCGACGTAAAGAGTCTGTTCCCGAGCGTTCCTCCAGCATTAGTTCTAGACATACTAAAACAAAAACTGGTGAGCAACATCAGTTTCCCACAGAGGGCAAATTTCCGCATAGAGAGTATAATGGAACAAGTAGGAAAAATGCCCCTTGCAGTCGCATGAAAAAGTTAATATGAGCTATGATGGTTAACATTTAAATGTGTCAAGGACAAGATTTAAAATGTTTAATATGAGCCAACATCTAAATAAGTAGAGGACAAGATGTAAACGGCTAATATGAGCCGCTACGTTTCTCTTGGGCTCATATTGACGCTCATTTAGCTTTTGCTTACTTTTAATCCAACACTGAAATGCTTTGGATGAATAACGACGCATAAACATTAATTTTGCCAAGCTGTACTTAAACATTTTCTTCTCCACCGCTACATCCAAGGTACACATTTAAGGCCACCATATAAGTCAACAAAACGAAACCGAAGTCAATCTAATGAAGAAACGAAAATGTGGAACTTACACATGTTGTGAAATCTTGAGAAATCACATTTGAAGTTATCATCGCAATCATCACATTAATTCAATATATATATATATATATATATATATATATATATATATATATATATATATATTCCCAAGCCAATCAAATCGTTCATAAACACTGATGCTTATATGCCAACCGTAAACTGTATCGTATATATGTTTGCCATTTTAGTCGCGTCAATATGAGCCCAAGAGAAACGTAGCGGCTCATATTAGCCGTTTACATCTTGTCCTCTACTTATTTAGATGTTGGCTCATATTAAACATTTTAAATCTTGTCCTTGACACATTTAAATGTTAACCATCATAGCTCATATTAACTTTTTCATGCGACTGCAAGGAGCATTTTTCCTACTTGTCCTCCGTCTAGTTTTTGGGAACGCTGCCATAACTGTAGCAGCAGTAATCACAAATTCCACCTGTGAATTCCCCATGCCCAATAAGCTTTGCATGCAAAATTTCAGCCTTCCAACTATCTCCAGTAGCTTGAACCAGGAACTGGTTCAATTTTGAACCAGTTGAACCAGATCTGGCCAGACGTGGGTCGGATCACCAAAGTAACACCACCAGTGAATTCCCCATGCCCAATAACCTTTGTATGCAAAATTTCAGCCTTCCAACTATCTCCAGTTGCTTGAACCAGGAACTGGTTCAACTTTGAACCAGTTGAACCAGATCTGGCCAGCCATGGGTTGGATCACCAAAGACCAATCACCATCATGTATATACAAAAATCGAACCAGATCGAAATTCGGAAAAAACATAAACTTGCTAAGTACCATTGCCTAGATATTCAAAAAATAGTATAGAAAAATAATTTTTCCTATGGGCCGTTCGAAAAATCGAGTTAACACAAAATTGACAAAAATCATGCTGAATACAGAAAAAAACCCACTTTCAAACCCGTAAGAGAAAGTAGATTTTTTCAAAGTTCATTTTTTCCGGGCAAGTTTGGTATCATTCGAAAGCTCTTGGCCTGGCGATTTCAAAAATGTAAATATTAGCGCTTAATTCCTTCCCGTTGATTAGTTATGCCTAATTAGCACTTTTCAAAATCCGCAAAGTGCCTTTTTAGCTCATATTATGGGGGGCTCTCCGAGCTCCCCCATGATTAATCTCATTGTGCTTGAAAACATCTACTTCACCTTCAGTCGTGAATGGTTTAAACAGACAAGCGGACTTCCACTGTGGTCCCCGCTGTCCCATGCACTCTATAGCCTTAATACATGGTGAATTGGCTGTGGCTGCGCTATGTAGATGATATCCTCTGTGTGTGGAAATATGGTCTGAAAAACTGGGAAATTTGAAAGATCACCTAAATAGGCAAGATCCAGCAATCAAGCTGACAATTGAACTTATAACCCGGATATAGGTAGTGGCCATAATTGAGTCGAAATTGCGTGATGAAGTGGCCTACTTGGAGTTTTATCGTCATGATAATTATTTACTTTACCGTAAGGATAGGTCTAGGCATGGAGGAGGTGTTTGCTTCCTTGTATATTCTGATCCACCGGTGAGAGTTCCTACTTTAAACTCTAATTTTAAATTTAAACATACATTGAAGTAGGGTAGGAACCTGGGGAGGCTTGTCCCAAGAAACTTCTGAAGGGCTTGTACCTTGAACCAAAATTATCGAGGGGGGATTGTACCATAAGCATAGATTAACGCTAGTAGTTATATAAGTTCACAATTTTTAAAGAATTTGACGAAAAATTGTTAAGTTTTAGAACAAATGTCTGAATGGTGAAAATTTTTGGTGTTTTTTGGAAAAATTAAGACATTGTGAAAAAACCCGGCGAAGCCAGAAATGTTTTAGAATATTGGTGCGAAACGAAAACCTATTTTCGGGCTATTTCTGCTTATCCCGTGCCTAATTCTTCCGTACCCCTTGCCCCTGACTGCGGTACGGCTTATACTTTGTCCGGATTTGGGGGACATTTTACCCCTCATACCCCTCTTCTTAATCTATGAATCTGAAGGTTTATGGCTTGAACTGAAGATTAGAAGAAAAACAATTAAACTGTGCCTTTTAATCGTCCTCAAAATAATGCTCAACATTATCTGCTAGTTTAGACGACTTGTCAATAATCAATTTTCGTTTTACCACATTTGTTATGGGTGACTTTAATTTACCCTCAGTAAGTTGGGATACGCTACAGTCAAATATTGCCGTCTTCTCACATTTTGCGATAATGTCAACTTATGGTTTAAAACAAGTAGTTTCTGCACCAACTAGTTTTTATTTACCGCATATTTTAGATTTAGTTTTTCCAGCTGACACTAATTCTCTATCATTGGGTAGCCAAGATGTTAAAGGGGTCCACTTGGCGGTCCCTTATTGCTCCCTGAGATTTTATGCTGTATGGATATCTTTAACTTCTCTACAACTAGTAACTTTGATGGATTTACTGAAGAGGATCAAATGCTGACGAAACATCTTATCAACCTGATCTCAGCGAAAAAGCCAAGTATACTGTTCACCACTGGCGAAATGAGAATTGCTATATGGAGTGAATAGTATCTCCTCTCTTGACAGGCAACATCTACTTATACGTGACTTAGAGGAACTACGTATAGACATTGCCTGCCTGACGGAATCCAGAATTCCAAACATCGGCTCGGTCAGAGTAATCGCTGGCAATAATTGTTGCACAATATACCACAGTGGACACGCTACCAATAGAACGGAAGGTGTGGAAATTGCTGTATCAGACGCTGCTGCTAAGGCTTTCCTCGGTGTGGAATCCATCAGTGAAAGAATAATGGTTGCCCGTTTTTGTGGTCAAATCCAAGATGTATCTGTGGTGGCCTGCTATGCACCGGCCGATGTACAAAACAGAAACCCGTTCTATCACCACCTCACTAATGTCGTCCAAAATTGTCTCCGGTCCGACATGCTAATAGTCTTTCAACGCTGAAGTTAGCACAAGCCGCTCTGGATGGGAGCACACCATCGGCAGATTTGGAAGTGGAAGTATGAACGACAACGGATTACGTCTTGTGAGCTTTGCCTCCGACTTCCAATTGAAGGTCATGAACGGTTTCTTCCAGCACAAACTCAGCTACCGTTTAACCTGGTACGGCAATGCCGGAAATTCCAGTAAACAACTGGATTTCATATTAGTCCGTCAAAGATGGGCGTCGTCGGTACAAGATGTGCGGGTACATCGCGGAACCAGCTTACCCAGCGATCATGAACTGGTTTTGAGACGAATTAGACTGCGACTGAAAGCCTCACAGCAACGATACACTGGTCAAAAAAGGCTAAACATTGGCTTGCTTGATAACAACACCGTGCAGGACCAGTTTTCCATCAAGCTTTCTAACCTATTCAATGCATTGAGCACTGCGGAGGACCTGAATGACGCTGAAACCGCTTTGGCGGAAACAGCGAAGGAAGTTCTTGGATTTCAAGGTCCAAGACCACGACCTGTTCCTTTGAGTGAGTCAACCATCCCTGTATCTAACCAGAAACGTAAAGCCAGCAGCACCAGGAGGAAAAGAGAGCTAACAAAGCGACTGCGTGGAGGCATGAAAGCAGACAAAGAAAGCATGTGGAAGACCACAGCAGAGAACATTGAACGTGCAGCTTCGCATGGTAACTCCAGGAAACTTTCTCGTTGCGGAGAGAGGCGACTGGTCGTTGATCGATAGTCAGCGAATCCATCCTTGATGACAATGGACATTCGCTCCAAACCAGAAAAATTGAAACACTGGACAAATTTATGTTCCCAACTGTTAAACCGGCCCGCGCTCGAAACTGTGGACAATGATTTGGATGCCTTAGTAGATAATATCCAGCAGATTGACGGCATCTCAACAACACCGCCTACCCAAGAAGAAATTGCCAAAGGCTATCAAGGCACTAAAACGGGGCAAGGCAGCTGGCCCTGATGGACTTCCTGCAGAGATCTACAAAACAGCTGCACACGTGATAGCGCCAAAGTTAACAGAACTTCTGCAGCTAGTTTGGCGTTCTCAGCAAACTCCTAAGAAATGGCAAGAAGCTATCTTGATTTCTGTTTTCAAAAAAGGTGATAGACGACTATGCAAAAGCTACCGAGGAATCTCGCTGCTTCCTGTTGCTGGTAAAATCTTGTCGATCGTCATTTTGGAGAGATTGAGTACCACACTAGACTCTTCAACAAGAGAGACTGAAGCCGGTTTCCGTAAAGGACTGGGCACTATTGATCAGATATTTTTTCACTACGACAAGTGCTTGAGCGTCGTCACCGGTACAACCAGTCCACAATAGCCGCTTTCCTTGACTTCTCCGCTGCCTTCGACAGCGTCGGCAGTCCGGTACTGTGGAAGCTTCTAGCGGCCTGTGGCGACCCAACCCTGTACGTAAACCTGATCAAAAACATCCATAACGAGTCATCAACTAGAATTCGGGTGTACGGCGAACTAAGTGAGCCTATCGCTGATAGGTGTTAGACGTTAGACAAGGGGCGTTAGACAGGGCGCCGTGTTGTCCCCTCTTCTGTTGCTACGAGCTGTGGATAGAGTGATGTCCAAGAGTATACAGCCTGATCATGGTATTAGTATCAGCGACAGGGATCTAATTGCGGACTTGGAGTATGCGGATGACATTGCAGTGAGGCGGCCAATCAGGAAAATATGCAGCGACTTATCAACAAAGTCATCGTGCATAGTGAGTCCATAGGACTTAAATTGAACGCGGCGAAGTGCAAGTACAAATATTCGGCAGCTCACACTCGTGACCTGATGGTAGACCATCACCCCATCGACAAAGTTGAAGCCTTTCCATACCTCGGAAGCCTGATTTCTGTAGATGGAGTTCCCTCTGCTGAAATCGACTGTAGAATCGGGAAAGCGCTAAATGTATTCAACCAGCTTAATAAACATCTATGGCGCCGTCATGAAATTTCTGTACGAACAAAGATGCGCATTTTCAACAGCATGGTAATGTCGGTACTGCTGTATGGGCTCGAAACAACGCCTTTGCGGAGAGCGGACGTCGGCAAGCTCGAAACTTTTCAGAACGGCTGCCTGCGCCGAATACTCTGACTCAGACGGGCAGACCGGATTAACAATGCCGAACTGAGACAGCGGGCCGGGCACACCAGCACCATGGAATCGCATCTGCGGAAGAAAAGACTGCAGTGGCTCGGTCACGTTGCTCGAATGGATCATAGGCGCCTTCCTAAATTATCCTTTTCTCTCTCCCTCCATCGACCTGGCGGAAAAGACGGGGCCGACCGCTACAAACGTGGGAGGAAAATGTTTACGACGACCTGAAGAGCTCATTGGCACTATACTCCCTTGGCAACTTTAACTGGAAGGACACAGTTAAAACACTCGCGGCGGACCTAATTTAGTGGAAGGAGATCACGTCTGATGCTATCGCTAACCGAAGGCCACCGATGTCTTCGTGGCGAAGATGATGATGAACAAGTATAAGTAAGTACTGGGTTAGGTAGGTTAGTTTTTAAGTGTGTATTTTTCAACAGATTTCGGGGTAATTTACTTCTATATTTTGAGTCTTTGCTCTTCATCGGCGGTTTAACTCCATTCGGTAAAATTCTCTTAGGATTTCTCCGGCGAGGTTCACAAAAGTCGACTGGAACCACATCTCCAGGTGTAGAATTTAGAATTCTAGTGAAGTAATTTGTTTTCAATAAAGATTGCAGAAGGTTCGTGAATGAGTGTAGCACTGTCTGATTATCTCCCCTACCTAACCGCTAACCAACTGAAAATAGACGACACAGCCCTAATTTTTACAAGTCAGAAGTTTACTTTTAAACCAAGGTACAGAATTCAAACGATTTTAGATACAACGCAATGTTGTTGTAAATTCAGACAAATTTCACGAAAGCAATAGAATATAAAAAAAAAAAAAAAAAAAAAAAAAAAAAAAAAAAAAAAAAAAAAAAAAAAAAAAAAAAAAAAAAAAAAAAAAAAAAAATAAAAAAAAAAAAAAAATAAGGGGGGCAAGCACCAATTGTAATTTATAAAAAAAATGGACAAAACAAAAGTTTACACAAACCTTACAGACAAAAGAGGGAAACAGCCCCCCGAACAACGTACGGTTGGCGCCCAAAAAGGGCAGAGAGAGAAATGGTGCCAGATCCCGCCAAACTTGAAGAATCCAATCAGAATTCCGGTGGTCTACTTCAATTTCCAGTAATCATTGACAACTTTGAATTTACTCATTTTGATGCAAGGTCGGGCATTTCAAATTTGACACATGGTGTAGTTTCTGACATGCTTGCAAACCTTGCGTTTAACGAGTTTGCTTATCCGCGATATCTGCTTGGAAATATTTTACAAAGCAGTTTTGGGTTTTTTGCACGATACTTGAGATAAAACAGTTGATGAAACTCTCAGCTTACGTATGACACGCAAGCTGCGCATAAGAATATTTGTACAGAGGTATTTAAGCTTCCTGGCTTTTGTGTTTGCAGAGGTGGTTCGAAGTCTAGAATGGAAGCAACCGTTGTCTTACTGCTTTTAATGCTATGGTCTAGTAATCTTTCAGGTTGAATTACATATACATTGCTAGAAACTTGGATCAGCTAAGAGGCTTGGGTGCTTTTTGCATTACTTTGGTTAATCAATGGATTTTGTAACTCCTCGTCGTAGACGGAATGCATTGCGTTATGAAACTATTCTAGGTAAACCATTTGGTTCTCCTTTGCCCAAGCCGTCCACCGCAACAATTAAAAGCATTCAAATTGCCTTGCAATCTCGGCAAGAATCGGCGAGAAAGCTTGTTGTAAGTTGTAACCGTTCATCAGATTTTCTACCGCATTTTTATATTTTCCTGTAATCACAATTTCTGGCTACCACCAAAAGATTATAATAGGAAGAGTGAGACACTCAGCTCTTCCTAATAGAATGAGCTTGAGAGATGCTCGAAACATTACGGCCGAAATCTGGGGGGCGGGGGGTTTCTCAGCGTGTAAACATACAACGCTGACAATTTTCAAAAACAGGCGTTTTTGCCCGATAAAATTCTATAACTTGGGCTAGCAAAATCGTACAGCAATAATTTTTATATCACTATGGGCTAAAATCAGTCGGATTCAAATTTTAATTTCTATTTCTTTAAAGCAGGATTAAACGGATTAAACGAATTAAAATTAACTCGTTTAATCCGACCATTTTAATCCGCGGATTAAACGAGTTGATTTTAATCCATTTAATCCGCCATTAAAGAAACAACGATTAAAAATTTTAATCCGCTAACTTTTAATCCGTTTAATCCGCGTAGCTGCACGAGGATTAAAAGTTAGTTGAAAATGCAGGCGGAGGATTAAACGGATTAAAATTAATCTTTAAAGAAATAGCGATTAAGCAGGTCGGAATAAAATTAACTCGTTGAGTTTTTAATCCGAAGTGTGAATAAACAAACAGGATTAGATTAAAATTTTAATCCCAGGGGCATTAAAGAAATAGGATTAAATTTAATCCGTTTAACTCGTTTAACTCACAGGATTAAAAATTAATCCGTTTAATCCGAGGTGCTATTTCCTTAATGCGGATTAATATTAATCTAATCCGTTCAATCTTTAAAGAAATAGGGCCTATGTTGCGTAGAACGAGGTCTTTTTAACGGTATACAAATTATGTAGTTTGCTTCAGGCAATCTTTACAAAACCGGCTATAAAATATTCTTTCGAAAATTCTGGAAATTTCACCATTTCTTCAAAATGCCTTACGTTGTTGCCGGTTTTCTAAAAGATTGCCTTTTTAACTACATAATTTTTATACCGTTAAAAAGTTCTCGTACTACGCAACATAATGATATGAAAATTATTGCTGTACGAGTTTATCGCGATAAGCTTGCAATATGCTCGAAATATTAAAGCTGAAATCTCGGGTGGAGCTGCTTAGCGGGTAAACATACAACGCTGACGTTTTTCAAAAACGGGCGTTTTCTCCTAATGAAATATTATAGCTTGACCTAGCAATCATTTTTATATAATTATGTTGCGCAGAATGAGATCTTTTGAACGGTATAAAAATTTTATAGTTCGGTTCTGGCAGTCTCTTACAAAACCAGCAATAACACATCCTGTCCACGAAAATTCTGGGAGTTTCTTTCTTTCTTGTTTCATTTCTTCAAAATGCCTTACGTTGTTTGCAAGAGATTGCGGGAACCTACCTACATAATTTTTATACCGTTAAAAAGATCTCGTTCTACGCAACGCAGTGATCTAAAAATTATTGCTGTATAATTTTGCTAGTCCCAGTTATAGTACTTAATCTGGCAAAAACGCCCGGTTTTGAAAAATGTCAGCGTTGTATGTTTGTTTACACGCTGAGAAGCCGCCCTTGAGATTTCGACCTTAATGTTTCGAGCATATTGCAACGTGATGTTTTTCATTGCCGAGAATTGCATTGCCGAGAATGCACGTTGCCGAGAAAGGCATTGCCGAGAATTGCATTGCCGAGAAAGACTAACATCGATTTTTTGCATTGCCGAGAAAGACTAACACCCATTTTTTGCATTGCCGAGAAAGCCAAAAAATCATAAATTGCATTGTCGAGAAAGGCATTCCCGAGAATCGCATTGCAGAGAAAGTGTCTTTTATGAAACCTGCTTTGTTTATGCTGCACATGCATCACCTCATTAAGGCTAGATGGCAATTTTGATGATTATTCTGCAAAGTTTTAAGGCCAGAATTTGCCGATTATTCATTTCAAATTCATTTATTGTTAGTGTTACTGCTCAGATATATTTAATTTGATTTAACATTTATTTAAATATTCAGTTACAGTATTTGTAGTATATAAATCATACTTGGGCAATGAACTTGGCTCTAGCCTGCACAGCCTTCGAGCTCACTGCGCGGGGGGGGTCAAATTTTTAATGTTTCACGATTTGTGTCGACTGTGTTTTTTACAAAGCTCTGTTTTTGTCACGCATCTTTCAAGCCCCTTTGTCGGAAAGATTTGCTAACTTTTAAGCAATCCTCCAAGATTTTGATAAATCTCGTAAAAAAGTGCTAATGTTTATTCTCTGGACTTAAGACATTACGTTTTCAAAATTTAATTTAATTAAACAAGTTATACTTAGTTTTCAAAAGTCGAAGCTATGACAAGTATATAATTTTAACAGTTTAGAAAGCGGTGGGGGCCTGATACAACCCTTAAGGCACTCGGGAAAATCCTTAGTGGAAACACTCAAATGTTTGGCTCCGGCATACAGTTGTTATGGCTGTCGTGCATTTTGCGGGGACAGAAACCCCTGCAATGCGTTAATTGCCACTGAACTGTGCAATTGTCAGAACGCAGAAATTGCCAAAGGACGGTTTGTAGTTATTAATTTGTATTTAGCTTTCATATTTTTCAGGGGGTGGGTTACGAAGGGTATGGTCGTACGACATCGTCGGAGAGATTTACTTTTTCTCCTAAGATAACACGAAACAATTTTCGAACATTGACTTCTCGAAGTGTAGGAACGCTAAACAAAAGCGACCAATTCAGGCTTCAGAAGAAACGTCCTCCATAGGGCTATTTTTCTAAAATCGTTTAATGATCAAATAAGCTCAAGACTTGAGCAAAATGTGAATTTAGTCTGATTTTCATCAAAATTTCTAAGTTTGGTCGCTTATTTCTCTCGAAGATAAAGACAAAACTCGAAACCAGGAAAACTAGCCCACGGCAATTGTCCCAAAAATGCGTATGCAAAAGCGATTTCTAATTGCTTGCATGAGTTGAAAGAAATCCGTGTTCAAAACAATCTGGTTACTAATTTCGACATTTGCTATTTTGTTTGCTGCGCTTAGCTGGGTTTTTTGCACCACAAACTGCGAAATCGCGCAATTTTTTCTGAACGATGCAAAAAATTTTGGACCGTTGCGCCACAGTACGTAGAAATTTCTCGGCCAAAATGTGCTTGCAAAAATTCGATCTGGAACCAAAATCTTGAAAATTTTTTAAATTTTTTAGCTGGGGGCTCCCGGCCCAGACCCCCGCTGTTTATATGTATACTTTGTTGTTGATATTGTTGTTCTTTATTCTGGATTGGAGAAATTGGAGAAAAGTTGGGCTCATTTGGCAAACCAGAGCTCATTAGACGTTAGTTACCCTCCATCCGTATAGACCCACAACAACCAATTTTTTACACTTTGATTGAATCGCACAGAAAAAAATACAATGGTCTAGGGATTACTTCATATGTATCATCATACATGTATACCATATGTCAGAACTATTTCTAGAAAATTTTGGTACCGTACCTTGCACACAGCGATCTGGGAGAGGCAAACTTTGTGTACGTGTCGTGTCGAGCTTTGCACCTACAACACCGACTTCTGATGGAGGACGCAACGCTGCATGGAATTCTTTCAAACTTTAAACTATTTTACACTAGACGTACTATTACGTATGTGGCCAAAGACTAGCTACATAGCTTTTCCAACATCGAACTTTTAGTGAAATTCGTGGCCCACCCCCCTTAATGGGGAACAAGAACAAAGAACAGCAACATCAACAACAAAGAACCGCAATGAGAACACAGTATACATATAAACTGCCGGGATCAGGGGCCGGAGCTCCCAGCTAAAAAATTAGAAAATTTTCAAGATTTTGGTTTCAGATCGCATTTTTAAGCACATTTTGGTCGACAAATTTCTGGGCGCTGCTTTCGTGTGTCGCTTTTTTCAACTTATTGTTCTAGAAGGGCCTAGTAACAGCGGCACACAAAGTGGCCATTACGTTGCTGCTCTCCGCAGACCGTTTAAAAACACGGACAAGAAGCGGAGAAGCGAAGGTCAAGGACAGAAACATGACCCCCAAGCCAGTCAGACGTACGGTTATTTCAGTTGCACCCAGGTCAGCAATGGTCGTCTGGCCAACCACCACTGACCCCCGCATGTCAAGCACAACTAAGATGGCTGAAAACTACCGTAGCTTGCTCGACAGCTTGGGATACTAAAAAAACATGGCTGCAGAAAGGGATTCGGAAGGGTATGGCGAGCACTCAGATAGGATAGAGATGAAAAGTCCGTATTTCTAAGAGTACATGTGAATGGTTTTTTTTACATTAAACAATTAAGCATTAAACATCCCACAGTATTAATTTTATCCTTTTAAGATTCCTGCTAAAATGTCCGCTAAGGTACTGAAAAAATTGATTGGAAGTCAGAGATAGACACAGAGGGACCTTTTTCACCCGCCATGTCATCTCTGTCCCAGTCAAATTGTCAAACAAACAAAAAACAAAAGGCAACTTAGCTTTGATGCCGCGCTAGTTTGTTAGGTTGTCCGTTGTGCACCAGCTTCCCTCTCATTATACTCCTTCTTATCCGACAGCCGCTACGAGGCTGTTAGTTATAGGGTAAGCAAACTGCTCAACCACTTGGCATTTCTGCTTCACAACCTCAACATGCCGGTTTTTGATGTTGTGTACCAATTTGTGATCCACTATGTTCCTTATGATCCGGCAGCCGCTATGAGGCTGTTAATTATTAAATGGCTCCACAAATAGACATTCTTTTTTTCACTACAAGCAAAAGAGTTATCAAAAGCTAGTTTTTGCTTTTTAAACAAATCAAACAACGCAGAACACAACCACTCAAAAACCGAAACAAACATACGTAACCCTCTACATAAATTACGCATTGCGAAACTGCGTGGTTCCCTCATTTTTTCATTTACTCTACTTTTTATTAAATTTATTTGCTGAATTTATTAAATATCCAAAAACAAACTTATCTTGTTCTAAAAAATCAACCACTCGTCATCACGTAGCAGAACAGATCCTTTTTCAACTTAAGGTGGTGATTCCCTTTGGTCACATAAAGTTTGCACCATTATAACTCATTCATTACTTGGAGTTAAGAAGCCATTTTTATATCAAAATGTAGCTTGACATTTTCTCTTTTTAATGAGTACAATGAATCTAAGTTTGGCTTTCCAAAATGTTTTTCCTGTATTTTAGAAGAAGTATAATTTTTCAGATTTTTTGCAGGCTGAAGTAGATTTTTCGCAAGACATCGGTTAGAGCATTCGATACCTCTATCAAATAGCTGGGGACCCTTTTTTTAGTTATTGTGATATCGCTCTTCGTTATGGAGAAATAAACTAAAATGTCTGCGCAACCTGGATTTTGCCTACTTTTCACTACTTTGGCAAGCCACTACTTCAGTTAGAAAGCAGCTATCGGGGCAACTAAAAAAGGGTCCCGGGGTATTTTTGTGTAGAACACATCTGCTAAGTGGCAACTCTCTAGCTTGCATACTAAATTCTGCACAATCGCTGGAAAAAATTTGGTCGTGTTTTTGCAAAAACTACATTTTTATACCGCCGGAGGCGGTATACTTGTAATGGGTTGACCCATCTCAATTCATATGTTTTGCATGTAGATTGAATGGCGCGGAGGATTTCCGTCCTATCTTCAACACATGTCCCTGTTACGCAGGTTTTTTGTCCAACAATTTTTCTAAGAGTTTGCAATTTTTAGAGCATCATTGCAGTCGATTTAGTTCATTTTCAATGCCCTGTAAATTGTTTTGCAAACGATCACTCTCTGCCTTTTCTCATACTACCGAAAATCGGGCGTTATTTGCCTGTCACTTGGTTGGCAGGGTTTAACAGATCAATAAATAGCTAAAACTGTTGTTACAATTTTCGTGTGCTAAGACTGAGTTTGAGCTTGCACTGTATTTATTTCATTAGTGTTTGTTTGGATTTAGAATTTAGATAAAATAAATTGTTTAAAATAAACATATATAGATAAATGATAATTTTCTCTCTCGCAGTTTACTCAATAAAAACGTGACAGTCAGAGTAGTGTAGTGGCTAGGGTGTCCGCTTGGCGCTGGTCCGGACACAGATCGAATCCTTTTTCCGGTAGATTTTAGTTTCACAATTAGCAATGGCAAATGGCAATAAAATACTCCCATTCTTTTGTCTCAGAGACGGCAAATGTCGGGGAGTTGAAACTTTAGTCAAAAGCTGACGTCACCGTACACTAAGATCATACTATGAACAGTATATATGATGAAAACAAGCAAAACGTTGAACACATAAGTTCCAAACTCTACGGCGGTATTATTCCCCTTTTAAGGGGTTACTTGTTTGTGATAGCAGCCTAAGGGATAGCAATTGTACGATGGTCATGCCTCCGATAATTGGCCTCTGTGAGACCTTTAAATTGACACCCTTAGTTAAATTTTACGGCTTTCGTTGCTCAAGAAGTAGTGGATTATTTGATTTCTGCAGAAAGGACAAGTTTTTGACGCCAAAATAAGAAAATTGGCTATATCTCACGATAGGGAAAAGCTAGAAATTTCCTTCCAAAAGCAAAATTGTAGAGTTTAACGAGTTCTTTCGAATGGATATAGTCATAGCCATGCAGCTGCTGCCAAACTTTCAGAAATTGGCAAAAACCGCCCTGAACGCAAATGTTGAACTTTTGAAGCGCGATTGCGCAGAGGGTGTTAGAACGCTAAAACAACTTATTTTGGAAAGTTTCGTTGAATTTCATCCTGGTTTACGCCATCAATCAACAATATGTGACCAAAAGGAATCACCACCTTAGGAACTGTCTCAAATTATCCTTCCGGAAAATGCGCATTTTTCAATCGTATATGCGTTTCTGGAAACGTATATGTAGATTGTTTTATACGTATTTTGCCACTGTCTGAATCGCATTATGCGTTTTGAATTCGTTTACCTTATCTTTCAACGAATCTCTATGTAGTAAACAACCTATTCAGTATGTCAGACAAAAATGCCTTCAGTTTCTTTCAAGGCTTTAGTTAAAAACTGAGCCTGCTTAAACTTCTCCAGCCAAGCCTATCTGCTAAAAAAGGCTCCTTCATATATCAAATAGCACCATTTGATCCACATGTTGTATGTTTTATAATTGAATGGTTCAAAGTATGAATACAGTAAATGCAGAAACAAAAACAACAGATCAATTGTAAACAAAAAAGTAGTAAGTCAGTTTAAATTGGCAGTATGCTGTCACAGTTTCTAATGGTTAACATTCAGTTGGCGTTTAGGTTTAGAATTATGTAAGCGACTTCTGCAGGCGGTATTGAGCCAGCTTTTGACTTGTTTGTCCATTTTTTGCGGACTTGAGGAGGGGCACACTGATGGAAATTGCCTCTTCAACTCCCTGAGAATAGCACCAAGTCGCCGTCTGCAAAGGGGTGGCTTTTGATGAAAAAACGACATGTATTTTCGGGGACTTCCAGTAGCACTGCTTTCAGACAATTCTTCATTGGAAAATAATAGTGGTAGCAGTTTTAACGTCAATATTTTTGGTTTCTGAAGATCAGAGTGTTTTCCTGACAAAACAATCCCCTTTAATAAATGTTTATCAAAATATGATGCGCTGATATAGTAATCAGTATGCAGTGCGCCGGCATGTCCACCAATTAGATAGTAGTCGTTGGGATCTGATGGCCTTGGGGCGGATGGGACCAATTGGTAGCATTCTGGACCGCAGACATGGATTCCCCTGGTTTTAACTTGGGCATTCGACGAAACAATCTTATTGGGATCAAGACAGAACTCCGACACACCCTCTTGTGAGCCAGCTTCTGGTTCCGCCTCAAGAGTACGCGGGGTTGTTTGCACGCAGTGAAGTTCATCCAAACCTGAAACAATTATATTATTATGTATATTAGCGACCGTTAATCGAAGCAATCGTTTCAAATCACTATGTACATTTTTAAGAAAATTAACTCTACAAGCTTACATGCAGCTTACTTACATAAATGTTATATAAGTTTCTGGTTTTTGTCATTTTTTGTAATTTAATTCAAACAATTGGGAATAATGCATAGAACAATATTTTGCTGAAAATCTGTAGTTTTGGTGTGATACCATAAAACTATTTTGCAGTAAGCATTTTTGCAGCCTCTAGACAGTACAAAGTGAAATGCATGTCTTTATTACGTGTATCTGCTACAACATTGAATTACTTCGCTTGATAGCATAATAAAATTAACGAAAATTCGACGCTAAGATCCCTTGAACTCTGGTAGTTGTGTCCCAAAGTACTGAAAGTGCACAGAAACGCAAATGTATTTTACTGACTTGTATTTCTTTCTAATTCCGGATCGCCCACTTGATTGGCTTGATTATCTGAGCAGTCAGCGGAACCGACCATCTCAGGAGAGTAGGACTCACCCCACTCTCTAACCGAGTCTGTTTCACGAAGAGCGTCGGCTATTAATGCTGCAGTAGTCAAATCACTTTGTTGAGGAACACCCTCTTCAGCGGTTGAGGAACATGCAAGATCTGACGTGTTTCTGTCTATCGAAGCCTCAAGTCGAACTGATCTGAAATAACCTTTAATCTGTACATCGCAACATAGATAATATAGATTCTTTAATTATGCTTAATGCAATAATACACAACAATTAACCCCTTCACAGTAGAGTTGTTCCCGGGCCTTGAATCGGGCCTCGGACTCCAAGCCGGGCCCGGGCCGGGCCTGCACCGGGTAGGCCTGGGCCCGGTTGTTGGATCGGCAGACGCGGTCGACCGCGGGGCCCGGCCAGGTCCGATCGGACCCGATGAGGCCCGGTCAAATTTTTGTTGTGTAAATTTCATAATTTTTCCAAATTCACTGCATTAGTAAGTTAAATTTAGGCTTTCATGAGTTGCTTAAGTTGTGATAAATAGCATTAACTATGAAATAATAATAATAATAATAGTAATTATATCGTCTTCAATGACTGAACATTAATAATATTAATAATAATGTCAAGTCAAATGGTAAACTGAAACTTGCTTTCTGTAGATGACAGCTTGTGTTGCTTGCACACCAGTTTCGATTTTCGCCATGCTTGACTTTATATCATATAACTGAGAATTGGTATCAGCTTTGAAGGATACCAGATCGGATCTCAAAGATGTGGCAAAGGAACGAAATTCACTTTTAAGTGCTGCAAGTTCAGCCAGCACTGTTCGATCAGGCAAGCACTGATTCGTAGTAATCCGGGGTTGCTGCGAACTAGCTTTCTGTGCCTCACGTGACAGTAGATAGCAGGCTCCACAATTTCCAATCTGAAACAAAATCAAATAATTTTACATATTTATTTAATTATTTTTTTAATTTTAGTTACCATTTGATTTAATTTTGTTTTGTGTGAGTGATTCTTAGTAACAGCTATGGATCCTGAGTTTGCGAATTGGAGTGCTACTGGATACGAATCAGATTCGTCAGATTTAGACTGGATATTCCAAGATGAATCGGGAGATGAAGCAGACAGGCCCGTGAAACGAAGGCGTCAACCTGGTCCAAAGCTGAAGCACGAAACTTACCCCGAACTGAAATGTATTGTGTCCCGTTTGTTAGAGCAAAACGCAGCAGGGGCTCATGAACGAAGGCAGGATTCTACTATGTACTCCTCTGGAACTTCCTTGAATGAACTTGCTGAAGCTGTAAACGTTGAACTCAGGAAACTGTACCCTAATGACCCTAAGGCAAGGGTAAGTAAGCACACGTTAAGGAGGCTTGGCTTACCTCCTTCTAAAACAAGGAGATCTTCATCTTATTACAAATCTATTATTCCGTTCAAATTACCGCACAGACGAAACGATTTGATTGTCAAAGCCCACGACGATTTCCATTTCACCGCTAGTCAGATCAATTCGCTGCTCGATATGAGTGCTTATTTCTGCGAAGATATCTTGGTTCTATCTGCTGATAATAAGAACAAGATAAACATCGGCACACCAGCTGTCAGCCATTACGTTAAGCCTAGAGGAATGCATTTGGTTGACTTTGCCCCGAACGATCCTGATCATACCTTTCCAGTCAGAGGTAGCAAATTACCATTAACTAATAACTGATTTTTCCGCACCAGTTAGCAGCAATCCTATACATATAATAGCCAATAGTTTTAGCAAGAGTACATATGATAACACTGTGTCAGCAGACCCCAGTCAAATCAGGCCAAGTCAACTGAAATCAAGACCCCCCACAAATCAATCAGACCCCAGTCAACGTCCCCCGCAAATCCACTAGGGTCTGATTTGTGGAGGGGGTAATAGACTGGTAATGGTTTTCCATCTGATAACAGAAAGCATGCCTGCTGTCACATTCTTATCATTGTGTACTCTTGGTAGACTCAGGTAAACTCGGAAGCCCGGGCCCGCTGCTAGACCCGGCTCAGCAAGTTCTAGACTCGCAAACAAAGTCCGGCAGGCACGATGAGCCCGGTAGGCCCGGTGGGCCCGGAAGCCCGGCAGGCGCGGTGGGCCCATCCCAAAATCTTCTGGGCCCGAACCTAAACCGGGCCGGACCGGCCCAGGGCCAGGAGCCCGCTATACGGCCCGGGTACAACCCTAACTCTTGGTTCTAGTATAGATGTACATAGCTCTAATGTATGAAATTAAGTATTATCAAGAGTACATATTACATAAGAATATGACAAGCGTCATGCTCTATGTATTATCAGCTTGCTACATCCTCTGCACGCTATGGGCTTATCCCCCCCATAAATCAGAATCAGACCCCCCCTTATTAAAGCAAATTCGAACGCTATGCTTGCACGCTAAAGCTCAAAAAGACAACTAGTCAGTTACATAGTTCAAAGTGCGTCTGCTGCGTGCAAACATAGCGGGCGACTTTCTTTGACAAATTATGGGGGGTCAGCCGATAGCGCGCATCGGATGTAGCAGCCTTATAATACATAGCGATGCCTGCTGTCATACTCTTATGTATTATGTACTGGTGTTATATACCCTATATTATTTTCAGCAGGTCCTTGACATTTTATAATTGTTTAGACGCTAAAATTAATCCGATGGGTTACATGATAATGCAGACTAAAATCCAGCGTAGCAGATCCGCAGAAAAAAGATCGAGGAATAAGCTTGTTGGTTGCTCTAGAAAATCCCGATCTTGCTCGCCATTGAAGGTTCGGACACGGCATCAAGAAGTATTTGCGGATACTCATGGCAGAGACCGATTTAAACATGGAAAAAGTGGCGATTTGTTTTTGTTTCTATCTGCTCAAAGGTATTACAAGTCAACATCGAATAGGCACGTCAACCAGCTGCTGGAGTTTCTCCCTCCCATTTTGAAAATGTACGGATACCGATCCCTTCTCATACTATGTGATGGAGGGCCAGACTGGACTGTGAAATCATTAGCTAATATGTTTATGTGGGGCAAACTGTGGTTTAGACTAAATCTAGATTGCCTTATCCTAGCCTGTTATGCTCCGGGCCATTCAAAGTTTAATCCAATTGAAAGAAGATGGGGACCACTGACAAAAAGATTGGCAAACGTCATTATTCCGGCAACTTTGCCGGGTGATTCTATTGAACCTTGGAGTCAACCTATCTCAACTGAAGAAAAAGAAGAAAAAACAAAGAAAGTTTTCGACAACGCTCTGGAAACGTGTTCAAAGTATCTGCAGAAAGATAAATACGATGGATTTGCAACGAAAACTCGCTGCATCAAAGCTTTAAATCCAGATCACGTGGATACTTTTAGTGATAGCTTTTACGATGAGGTGACACGGATTCTAAAAAGTCAGAAATTTTCGAAGCACGAAAGTCCATTGATTGATGAACTCAAATTTTATATGCGGCACTGCAAAAGAATGAAGTACAAGTTCGAAATTTCGCGTTGCCAAAACATCAGCTGTCCGTGTAATTCTGGCCATCGGTTACACCTATCGCCATTCATGGAGTTCCTTTGGCAGGTCGGTGGTACTCCTAACCCACAAATGTACGATGTCAACAACAAAGGTCACTATAAAACATTTTTGGAAACCCTGCGGTGGCCCTCTAAAAAAGGGCTGATGAATGACAGTACTATGTGTCAGCTTGGTTGCGATTACGAGTTTCTCTCCAATGCCGACAAGATAAGGCACAATAATCTAATCCATAACTCTCGAGGAGAAAATTAGGTTGCTTTTGTAACTGAGATATGCTTCTATTTTTTGAATTTTGTTGTGTGTGACAGTCTGTCTCGTAGTGTCGCGTATAAAAATTAGTGATAAAATAATTTTTAAATAGTAGGTAATAACGTTGATACTTAATACCTGATTATTACGAAAGAGTGCAGGCTCTAGGTAAGATTTAGCCTACCAAGAGTACATAATGATAAGAGTGTTACAGCAGGCAGACTCGCTGATTTGGTTGTAAAGCCGGTCTGAACAAAAGTTAACACAAATTAGAACAAAATAAAAGAATTTAGCAATTTTTGAGGTTAACTATGTTTATTTAAAGCCTCATCTTTGATTAATTTGTTATTCCATTCGTTGGTTGGTGGTTAACAACCATTAGCGTGATGAACAGTGCTTACAAGACAACCGCATGACTGCCGCGGACATTTGTCACACTCTGATCATTATGTTGTCTTGCTTCTATTTCGTTGTGCTGCAAAGTTAACTTATTCTGAGTTTGAACCATCTTGCAATATTACGACAACTGGTTGAAAGTGCCATTCTGACCTGAAGCTTCACCTAGTCAATGCGAAACTACAATTAGAAAATGACACACTGTTTTGTTCGTTGCTTCTTAGTCACTGCAACTGCAATGTAATGTTTAATACTTACATTTGTTCCCGAGCGCTTTAGCGATTCGAATCGGCCAACAAGTTGGTCTGCAATCTTTTCCGCCTGATGCTTTTCTGAGCTGGAGTAGCGCCCATAAATGTGAACAGTATACTGTCTTCCTTCGTAATTAGTGGTTGCATGAAGGGCAGAGTCTGCAGTTTGGCAAATGTCATCGCTGCTGACAGTGTCAACCCAAATTTTGTCATCATCTCCATCACAAACATACACAACAACAGCCCACTGCTTAGCCATGACTAGGCAAGCAGAATTCAATAGCAACCATTAACTTCAACTGCCAGCCACAAAGTTTCAATAAAAACGCTTCAAAAACAGCAAACAAGACAGACAAAGCAACGTTTTTATAAGACTTAAGCTGGGCACCAAGTTGGTAGTAAAAACATTTCTTCAAAACGCATTTTGAACTGAATCAAAACGCATAATGCGACTTATAAACGTATAACTTGCAAAGATAAATGCGTTCTCAAATAATCGCATTAAACGATTATAATTTGAGACAGTTCCTTAAGCACATAGGAAGATTAGCGACACACGAAAGAACAGGCGAGCCGGCTGCGCTTTCATGCGTCGCTTTTTTCAACTTAGCACAAGCACAATTAGAAAACGGTTTTACGCATTTTTGGGACAATGGCCGTGGGCTATTTTTTATGGTTTCGAGTTTTGTATTTCTCTTCGAGAGAAATAAACCTACAAACTTAAAAATTTAGATGAAAATCAGACTAAATTCACATTTTGCTCAAAATCTTGAGCTTACTTGATCATTAAACGATTTTAGAAAAATAGCCCTATGGAGGACGTTTCTTCTGAACCCTGAAATGGTCGCTTTTCTTTAGTGTTCCTACACTTAGAGAACTCTATGTTCAAAAATTGTTTGGTGTTATCTTAGGAGAAAAAGTAAAGCCAACCCCTTCGTAGCCCCCCCCTCCCTTGAATATAGGTAAAAGCTAAATACAAATTAATAACTACAAGCTGTCCTTCGGCAATTTCTGCGTTCTGACAATTGCACAGTCAGTTCTTGAGCCATCTTAGCAGAAAAAGCAAAAAATTCTCCAAAAATAAATAAGAGACATATTAATTTAATTTTGCATGCAACCCTCTTATTGCTGCTTTTCTGCGCAAAAGAAAAGCGCTTTAATAAACATGCACACATTTCTCAACTGTTCTGAACATGTCTTGCATGCAACCTTATAAGAGAGCCGCATAAATAAAACAGGCTTCATAAAATGCACTTTCTCGCCAATGCAATTCTCAGCAATGACAGTCTCGGCAATGCAAACTATGGCTTTTAGTCTTTCTCGTCAATGCAAGTAATGAGCATTCACCGTTCTTAGTAGTGATGTGGATCGGATCGGATCGGCAGCCAAAATCACCTACCGATCCGATCCGCCAATTGCCCGGCGATCCGATCCGATCCGATCCGATCCACCCCCGGATCGGACCGATCCGATCCGATCCGACCATAATTTTAAATTTCAATGTAGGCACTTCAATTGCGATATATACCTTACCATTTCCTAGTATATGACAATACTCTTGATCAAACGTCTCATCTCATTCGAAAGGTCTTGAAGAGCTGAACAACATGCGTAACCCATCTAGATCTCAGAAATGCGCCCTGTTCACGAAAGTTTCCCTATCTATAAACAGAGAATTCCGAGAAATTGGTACATTTTCAAGTATTGGTTCTAACTCATCAATAGCTTTCAAATAATACCATACCTACAATTCAATTGCAGATGCAAAACATGCAGCAGGAGCACTTTAGAAACACTTTCAGAGTCTTTGTTTGAAAATTTAAAAATATTCGATTTTTGCCGAATAAGTTTTATAGGGATGTTTGAAGTTAGCCAAAACCATATGCAATCGAAAGAGCTTGTCAAACTGTATAACGTTACCCTTGGGCCAATTTTGTATCTTTAACATTCCGAGAGATAAACGAGATTTAAGATTATTGAAGTAAAAAATCAGGGATTTCCAAATTTTCAGATTTTTGTCAATTGCTGCAGCATGTAACTACAACATTCGACAACGGGATACCCCAATTAAAACCGTCCAAAAGTACATATTTTGTGTAAAAATGAGCATGTTTACGCCAGTCTAGCTAAAGTTGTTACCGATTTTCTTCCGATTTTTCAAAAACTGCAATCACTTTGTTTTAAACAAGGATTTCTCTGAATTGCCTCAATCAAACAGCAATATTTCACACAACCATTTTTCGCAGTATTGCCGAGGGTCATTTTTCTTGGTTTTTGTAGAAGTCTAAAGAAGTTTAAAGTGTCTATTTTTTCCTTATTTTAGGGGAGTAAAAATTTCCTAAAGGGAGTAAAAATTTCCTAAGGGGAGTAAAGATTTCCTAGGAAATTACTACTGGGGGAGTAAAAATTTACTAGGAACTCTTTACTGGGGAGTAATAATTTCCTAGGAATTTATTACTGGGGAGTAAAAATTTACGGGAGCACTAATTTCCGTGTACACCGGTTATTCTAAATTTCAGTTAATCCGATTTTAAAAAGAATACATTGTTGGAGTTTGCTCTAAAGGCGAGTTTGCAATAAACGACCGATTGAATGCACAATTTTGGTCGTACAATAGCATGCACAAAAATGCGTCGGGTGGATTTTGCAGACTTCCGCCTCCATTTCCGAGCCAACGCTCTTTGGCGAAAAATTTTCATTCCAATTTCAGAGAATGGAGAACTTTTAATCGTACCAGAATAAGCACACTCTCAGCGGCACTGAATTAAAAAGCGGAGCGGCCTGTCCAAAAACTAATTAACTGAAAATATTAGAGATCAATCAATACCATTTAACGGTTTTTATGTGTACACATCTAACATTTATTTACCCAGAGAAAGAAATAAGAAAACTCAATAACTGAATATTCGACATTTGAACAAAATTCAGATGAAAGATTTTGAAAATTTTTTCGAAGAAAATTGGCAATGTAATGTAAAAATTGGCAATGTAATGGAAAAATTGGCACAAATTTCCAAATTTTGCCTGATTTGCCGGATCGGCGATCCGGGAAAATTAAGCCGATCCGATCCGGGCGATCCGATCCGAAAATTTGTCGATCCGATCCGATCCGATCCGACCCCGGATCGGCCGATCCGATCCGATCCGCCGATCCGATCCACATCACTAGTTCTTAGCAATGCAATGCATTCTCGGCAATGCCTTTCTCGGCAATGTGCATTCTTGGCAATGCAATTCTCGGCATTGAATGTTACCCGAGCTGAGTGAGTGTCGTACAACTCTTCCTATTATAAACTCTTGCTACCGCTAATTTGTTTATACACGGCGTTTGCTTTCATGGATTAATTAATAAATAGTTAATTCTGATAACTCCCAAAATAATTTAAGTAGTTAGAATAGAGTGTTGTAGTAATAATAGTAGTAGTAATAGTGATAGAAAGACATTAAACAGTCCTTTTCCTCTATTTCAGAGATCTACTCGTCGTAAAATTGCGGAACGTCTCTTACTATTCCTGACTGTTGTTGCAATGATTTGCGGAGTATTGCTTGGTTTAGTGCTAAACTCTACCTTAACGGACAGTCCTTGGCTGAGAAAGGATTCCCTTGAAAGAAAACTGTTTATGAAACACCATCCTGGACGTCTTTATCTCAAGCTTCTGAAGACGATGGTGTTTCCAATGGTTTTGGGTAAAAATTTTACAATTTTATAAAGTAAAACATTTTGAAAACTGAGTTTAGCTATAAAACGTTATTTCTCTTCTCTTGATTTTCTAATGTACCTTTACTATACCGCAATACCGCGCAATATGCCCACTATACCTTTACATTTGTTAGATATTATGTAACTATTTAGGTTTTGTCCTGTTTTTGCAGGATCCAACATTTCAAATATGGTGTCGCTTTCCACGGAAGCTGCAAAAATAACAGGACTGTGGACATTTGCTTATTTTTGTGTTGCCATTGTTGTTGCGGAATGCATTGCTATAGTCACAACAGTCTGCATTAATCCAGGTCATAATTGGTCCTCTGAAAACGTTAACTCCAACGTAGCCAACGGAAGCAGTTGGCGTTCAGTAGACACGGCTTTGAATGTTCTGCGTTTCATTGTGCCAGAAAATATAGTGAAAGCTACCTTTTCCATGGATAAAAGGGCGCAAGATGAAGACATTCATGCGAATGTAAGACTCTATTATGAATTTTAGAGACAGATCGAGTGAACAACGGGAGACGAACCTGTAGCGTTGTGCTACCATTAAAACTGTGATAGGGAGCACAGCGCTACAAACCTCTGTGCATCTACCAGTGTTCGGCTATGGCATTGCAGCACGTTTGGAGGGCATCTCACGTCATTTGGTGGAAAAGTAGTTATGTTCTTCTTTTTGTACCTAAAGCATGTGCTGTTTGCTACTCTTTGAGCTAACTCCGGGTTATGAAATATCCAAGGCCAACTGAGTTTTGTTAAAGGGAAAATCAGGTTTCGACCGTCGACCAACTATGATATTTCTTCGGGAAACTTGGTTTAGTTGCTCTTTAAACCAGGGTCTGCTTCTTGGAAAGTGCTTTGTATCTCAGGGACATAACCAGGATGTCTAATGAAGCAAACAAATACCTTTAGTTTAGGTGTCCGTTTCTAACGAATAGCATAACACATGATGGAAGTAATGATTTTTCGGTACTGATCGGAGCGTTAGGAGTTTGCAAACATTTGAGAATCAGTTTAGGCAGTTTAGCGTAGCGTTTTCGTGCTGAATAATGCAGAATGAACGAGCTAATCTTATACATTGTCTGCTATCGTTCGAAAAAGTAACTTACTATATTAACCAAAACAACTTTGCGTTACATTGATACAATTTTCAGAACCATGCTCGGCGATAACTCAGATCAGATACCTTTGTGCAAAGTGTAGAAAAGGAAAACAATGTAATGCTAATTTACGTTGTTTTTGTTATTTTTCAGATTGACGATAATCTGGATAAACTGTCTCATAATTTTACAAATCTTTCTGGATCAGACCTTGTGACAGGTGCTAATCTACTTCAGCAAGATTTAACAAGTGACTATTACAACAGTACCGACGTAATGGGCTTGATCTTTGCCTCAATTATGTTTGGTATCGGTTTACGACACCTGGGAGAGGAAGTAGCCCTTCTGTCTAGCGTCTTTTTCGGACTTCGAAGAGTCCTCGTAAAGCTGGTGAGTTCATTCATCGTCTGGCTGGCTCCCGTGGGAATCTTTTTCCTGGTGACAGAGCAGGTCGCTGAAATGGACAATATTCCAGAAAAGTTGAACAACTTCCTATGGCTTTGTACCACTGAAATCATTGCTGCCTCAATACACGGCCTAGGCATCCTTTCTTTAGTGCTGTATTTAACCACTAAGCGTAGTCCCACACGGTTCATATCCAATATGGGCCATGCTCTGTTGACAGCTGCAGGCACTGCTTCAAGCATGGCGACCCTACCAATAACCTTGGAATGTTTGGAAGATCGAAATCAAATCAACCCTAATGTGGCTCGTTTTGTGATGCCCTTAGGCTGCAGTTTGAATATGCAAGGAACCGCAATGCATTTATGCACTTTAGCTTTGTTCTTTGCACAGCGTGACAACCTAAGCATTAAATTTGTTGATGTTCTGTTGGTGATGGCAACCGCATTCTTGGCCCAAATTGCGACTCCTACGATGCCAAGTGGTAGTCTACTCACAGCTCCCATGGTCCTGGAATCTATTGGCATCCTTGAAGGACAAAACCACATGTTTACCCTATGGTCTGTTGATTGGTTCCTTGATAGAATTCGTACGGTGTTAAATGTGCATGGAACTGCGGTTGGTGTGGCTGTGGTGGAGAGACTTTGCGGATCGAAATTGGCGTCCACTGACGAACTACCGGACATGTACACACGTATGACCACAGAGACTTCTGTAGAGAACGATGTAATGGCCGTAATTTCGCCGCGAGGACCGTCTTCGTTCTGGAAATCTTTGGTACCCAAGCGAAGGGGATTCTGGGATCCCTGGAATCCAGCTTGGCTTCATAGAACCATTAAGACTCATACTGCTGGAAAGTTTAGATTCAGACGTCAAATGTTTTGAGCAATTATTGTGCAACAAAGTTAGGTTTGCTGTAGGATTAGTCATAGTCGTATCAAAGTCCAAATTACTAATATTGCAAAATAAACCACCAATAGCGGGATCATTAATCATAGATCAAATTTGCATTTGCTTGAACGAGCTTCCTCATACGCTTCCGGCTTCCGCTTTCAGACAGACCAAAACACCAAAACATTTTTCCGAAATCTCAACGCATTTACTTATTAAATATTTAATGAACTATGTAAATCTGATGCCAAAAATAAACGAATTATGCAAATGAAAGTAAACATCACTAATTATATATTATATTATATTATATTATATTATATTATATTATGATTACTATTACACTGAGCCAATGTGTCGGTTATGAGATGAACTAATATCAAAGTTTGGTCTGAGTTTATGATTGTAGCACTTGTTAGCGCCAGGTCAAGAGTCCAACTCCTACTTTACTGTTCAAAAGGGGTGAGATGAAGTACAAATTAATGGATAGTGGATAGTTGTGATTTACAAAAGCATATTCTTTAGTTATTTTCCTTTTTTATAAACAATGTCAGAACGATGGCGTTGTAACTTGTAAACACTAAAACTGGAGTGAAAATAATTGAAATCAATCAATTTGTGATTTCAATCAACAAGAAAGGTCAGTGATTTGGCATGCCATGGCTTAATTTTTTGCCGCAGCCACAATTTTTTATTCGTCAAGTTTCTCATTTCTACTTGTTAAGGCCGGTTCACACGATCAAATTCTCATCAAATAAATTTGATCAAATTTTTTGACAGCAACATATTTGATCAAATTGACTGTATACACTGTCAAAATTGCATCAAATACTTTGACCAAATTTTGATCAAATTGGGCGCCAGTTTGAATTTGCGCGCGTAGAAAATGCTCAGTCAAAAGAGCAAACTATAGCGTTTTTCTTGTTACCTCAATGTGATTCTGAACCCAAACCTAAACGCCTTTGGGTCAGAGGTTGGTAAAAAGATCTAAAACAATTGACAGTTTCAAAAACTTTTCATTCGCGATTTTTAAATAAAAATATTTCATCAATTTATTTGAACATATTTTGGCAAAATTTAAAATTATTTATTCATTTAAATCAAATTCATGTTATGTTATTATAGTCCTGTGAATTTGCACAAATGCACATTGTGTTGAAAAACTGTAGAGAAACTGCATTTCTGAAGAAATGAAAAGCCTATGCTTCAAATTGAATTACGGTCACGTTATACACGTGGTAAATGTCATTGGACAAGTCGTCAAATATTTGATGGTTTTTGCGCACTGACCAAACCAATTTGATAGTTTGACAGCAATTTGATGGCAAATTTGACGAAATTTGATGGAATTTGCTGCCCGCTCAAACCATCAAATTTGGTCAAATTGCAAGTTTGGTCAAATTTGATCAAATTTATTTGACGGGAATTTGATCGTGTGAACCGGCCTTTAAGTTATTAGCTGCTTGATAGGCACGTATGTAATCAACATCTTAGATGTTTTTGAGAGCACAAGAAGGAAACTCAGTTATCCAAATGTTCCAGCTTCCTACACGATTACCTGTCAGATTTCCTGTGCTAACTTGATGTCTCAAATTAAATATTTATACCAGTAATTCTTAATGGTGCCAGCATTCGCGGCAACGGAAAAAGTTTCTTATTCACACCTAAGAATTTTTGCTTTGCTGGCGTCTTTGTGACAAGGTCATTACATGCTCCAACGCAAGCTTACAAATGTTTACATTACTGACAATAAATAATCAAAGAACAGCTTTGTGACTTTCTCACGCTAATGCCTGATTTAAGCCCTGATTCAAGACCTAAATCCTTTTTGGAGGGGCTGTGATTTTAAAGTTAACATTGAAGGATAATGTATGGTTTATGTAACCACGGTTTATCTCTATATCTCACAATTTGTCTGATGTTGCCATAATGTAGAAACATTATCTGCTTAACAGCTATTTTGATGAGCTTAGCTTAAGGGCAATCCTTCATGATCTGTCTGTGACCCTCTTTGTGTCACGGATTATCGTTAATCTCCTTTATTACTCATTTTCGCCCTTGTATCAACACATAAAGTGTAAGCATTAGGGCAACTTTGATTACACTAATGCTCTATTTGCACCATGACAAATTCCCTTGTTGCAACGTTTGCAATTTTGTCTGTCTGTCACTTAGCCGGTGGTCAGTCAACAACATTGAAACCATCGTTTGAAGTAAAAAATGACAAGAACCCTTTCGACTCGTCCTTTATCACCTACATTGACTCCTACATTCAACAGTTGATGATATGTCAAAAGATCCCTGGCGTTGTAATCTCTGCAGTAAAATTGGATGAAAACTCGAAACCTCAAATCTTTACAAAGGGATACGGTAAAACTGTACCAGATGTTCCAGACAGTTCCGATGTCTCTGATAAATCTACAGTCTGTCTTGGACAGGTAAAACTATATAATGTTTATTTGCGTATAAATCATATAACTTTTAAATTTTTCATAATAGTTATTTTCATATAATATTGTTAATTATTGTTATCGTTATCATTGCTTTTTCAAAGACAGTCAATCAAACCTGATAAGCTGATCAGCTGTCGAGTAAGTAAGACCAAGAGTACATAATATAAGAGTGTGGCAGCAGGCAAGCTCTCTGTTATCAGCTGTAGGTACATGCTATGTTCGCTAACGGCTGACCCCCCCACAAATGTCTATGTGCTCTTCAAAGAAATTCGCACGCTATCTTTATGTGTTAAAGCTAGAAAACACAACTACTCAGTTGGTTCAATGTGCGTCTGCTTCGAACATTAACAAGTAAAGATAGCGTGCGAATTTCTTTGAAGAGCACATACACGTTTGTGGGGGGGGGGTCAGCCGTTAGCGAACATAGCATGTACCTACAGCTGATAACAGAGAGCTTGACTGCTGTCATACTCTTATGTATTATGTACTCTTGGTAAGACCAAGAGTACGTAAGACGGAGTAGAACATTTAGTTCAAATCCGAAAAACATGGGTTTTGATTTGAGCCATCCAAAGGGCGAATGATTTAGCTGTGTGCTTTCTTCCTGATTTAGTGGGCACGATTTAATGTAAAGCTGGCTCTTTAGTTTGCTGATGTTTAGTCGTTACCGCCATAGGAGCTTAAGCATAACGAGAGCGACACTTGTTATACTCCTTCCTACGTATCTAGCTATATACTAAATGTATACTTTTGATATTACTTTTAGTTAGTGTTGTTTCAGTAAACAATTTTAGTTTTAAGTATCAGTTTCCGTTTCAGTTAGTTGTTCAAGATGATTTCAGTTTCAATTTCAGGTCTCCTGCCAAAATAGTTTCAGTTTCAGTTCTAAGTTTCAGGCGGAGTTTTAGTTTCAGTTAGCTTTAGTTTCAGTTCTTTCAAAAAACTGCAGTTTCTAGCCTTCAAAAATAAGATAATGCATAAATTTATGATTGTTCCACAGCAGAATATTAAGAAAAAAGTTTTTCAAAACCTTCAAACTTTAGGTTTTGATTTGAGAAAAAGATTGAAACTAACTTCAGTCCAAGTTTCAGGTCTTTACTCAATCAAGTTTCAGTTTCAGTGTCAGACGGCTGCATTAAATAGTTTCAATTTCAGTTTCAGGTCTCCTCCCAAAATAGTTTAGTTAAGTTTCAGTTTCTGAAACTGAAACTGAAACTGAAACTTGTACAACCCCATCGGTATTTTTAAACTTTTGTAAAAACCCAACAACAACAACAACAACAAAGGGGGAACCAGCAAAAGCTACTTTCAATCTTCAGTGGTTTCCTCTACTACACAATACATTTATGATGTTTTTATTTTAGGTTACAGAAACTTTCACAGCAATCCTCGCTGGGAAGTTAATTGATTCCAAATCGATGACATCGTTCGATGAGAAGCTGTCGGAAATATTCGGTCTGTCAGATCCCTTTGACAGGGCGGAACTTAAAGACATAACTGTGGCCGACATTTTGGGTCAGACCTCTGGTGTGAGTTCATATGACAAAATCTTGCTCACTCTTGGATCAAATCTAAAGGACAGGTCCGATCTGCTCAAGCTTTTGCCTCAGCTAGACAGCTTGGAGGCACCAATACGGTATCGGCAAGAGTATACCAGAAATGCGGCTGTTTATACCCTGGCTGGGTTGGTTGTGGAGCGGAAAACGGGTAAAAAGTGGGAAACGTTTCTTACCGACTCCCTACTTAACCCACTGGGAATGACCAACACAAAGGCTACAAATCAGTTAACTGATCTGTCTACCTTAGCACGACCGGGAATTTGGGCGGATAAGAAATATTACCCTTGGACTAATTCCGCCATTAACGCTGTCAATCCGTTTCAGCCAGCGGCTGGGTTGTGCTCTACTGCTCAGGACATGGCAAACTGGCTCATTTTTCTCCTCAAGAATGGACTGTCCGCGAAAGGTGAACAAATTTTACAGTCAATTACTCTTCATGAACTGCTGAAACCGAAGTTGGAATTTTCCAGAAAAGAAAGCTACAATGGAAATCTTTACGTGGAAGGATCATGCCTGGGCTGGAAGTTTGGCCGATTCAGGGATCAAATAATTTATATCTCTGAAGGGGACTATTTCGGTCATAGTTCCATACTTTGGCACATTCCTGACTCCAAGCTAGCCATCTTTATGGCAAGAACCGGATCGAAGTATCTTACAGAGGCGGAAGAAGATCAGCTTAGTCTATATATGGCTGAACAGGTTGCTTCGAAGATATTGGGCGAAAACCCAATCTGGGATATTGGACACGCTTGTGCAGTCGCAGCATCAGTAGAGCAAAAATGCAAGTGTGAGAACACGAAGGTGCAGAACGCAGAACAATATGTTGGAACCTATACTAATGATATGATTGGTGATCTAAAGATATACCAGAAAGCCAGCGACAAGGAATCACTTGGAATTTCGCACGACGAAATCGTGGGTACTTTGTGCCCATGGAAGGACGAAAACGGGTCTTTTTGGGTGGAATTTGACAATATTTACAATCTATTGCTGTCTGATAAGTGTCCGAAAACTTGTGAACATCCTGATAGTTGTCTTCCAAGTCCTATAACGTTTCACGGCAACTTAACTGAAGAATTCTATTACGCTTTCGATGATGTATCTAAAGTGGCCGCCTTGTCCTTCAAACTACCATCGGGTCCTGGAACTCCGGAACCTAAAAAACAGGATGACGCTGCAACGTCTATTAAAGTGTTGCCTTTAACTGTTATTGCTATGATAATTTGCTTTGTTGTACTTAAATAGATACATTGCCTGGACTTTCGGGTTTCCAGTTAGGTGCAGAATATAATTTGTGCATCTTTTGTCTGTGGGTACTCAACAATAATGTTTTGAAGAAAATCAGGAAGCCATAATTTTGTATAACTCGGCGTTTTCAGTTCCAGTCTTCCAACCCAGCCTCTATTCCCTTCTTTTCGTCTTTTCAAGCTTCATCCGCCAAACGGTCAAACATCAGACTAAATTCTAGAAAAGTTGATTTGCGTTTCCCCCTACTAATTTTCCTTTTACAGGAAAACGAAAACGATAATATAAAGACTCACATTTTTGAGTTGACTTGCTCATGTGGGTCGCATGATTTTAATCATATAAAAGATTCCTTGTTTTGTGTTTAATTAAGTAGAGTCTGTAGTTAAGTCTGGCTTAAAGTTTGAGGCCGGCCGGCCGCTCGCCAACGACTTGCGGTCGCCGGCCGGCCGGGATGCAAATCAACAGTCAGAAATTTACAATTTAGAGCAACTAAAGCTTAAAATGAACCCCAAATCTAGCTAAATTGCAAATTTTCTATGATATGCTATATTATCTTTTAATATGACATCTGAAACCCAATATCTTAGCAGTAATAATAGCTGCACTGCTAACTGATCCAGGCCGGTAGTTGGCTGGCCGGTCCACTGGACGGCTTACGTGCTCAACGGCCGCCGGACGGACGGGCAACCGGCCGGCTCAAACACTAGTCTGGCTTAGTTAAGAAACAGCCATATTTTAGTTTCAAATAAAAATAATTTCATTTAAAGTAACTGGTCACCAAGTATCTGCATATGTTAATGTGTATAGAATTCGTAAAATTATTCTCACTGATTTTGAAAAAGCTGGAAAGCTTTTAATGGTCAAATTAAAGCTTGTGAAATATCTTCAGCATGGCAACATTGAGCTAGACACCAGTATAGAAATTAGCAGGTGTAATTTTAAGGAGAGAAGAATTTCATTGAATTAATGTTTCCTTCTGGATTCAAAATAAGCCCGAGAATTCTAGAAGAGTCCGATGCGATGGTCCTTGTCGTTTCGCATTAGTAGATGAGTAGACGAAAATATCAAACTTCTATTAGGTTTATGAGCTTTGCGCTAGAAAGGGTTTTCTTACGTGCTTCTACCTAACAACCGAATCAATATGTTTAGATCTGTACTCAAAGTCCATACGTGTATGTCTATACAGTCTTTTATATTAGCTAGGGTTTTTTGACATCCTAACCCTTTTGCCCATGTCTTCCCCTCTCTGTACGATTGCAATCATTTTCTCTTCCCGTTAGATTCCCATTTCAACGCCATTTGATAAGTTCCATACTTGTAGTCAGTCAGTAGTTCCCTCGGCTGCCTTATATAAGAGTTTTGGAGACTTATTATTGATTTTTCTTCTCTTTCTGCTAAAGGCTTCTTTTCTAGGCCCCATTTCCCCCCTCAGCTCGCAGTAGTTCACCTCCTCCTATGTTCAGATCTCTGTGCTCTGTCTAGCTCAAGCTTTCCTTCTATTTTCCTGCACGAAATCTAGCATTATATTTTGTAATTCTGTTCTTGTTAGCAGTAGTACCACAGCTGAGCCTAATTTTATGTTACCGTTACATTGGTTTATAGTCCCAGGTGCCCGTGCCAGAAGAATCTACGTATACTACAGCATACTAGATTACAGGATATACCATACCAACTCTAGTGCACGACACTTTTACAGCAGGTACAACTAAAAATGAATAAACCTGAAAAGTTCAACCTTCTTCAAAAAACTGAGTTCAATTTCTGTAATCTTAGCTAGGTAATGGTGCGTTCAGGCACGAATGATAAAGAAACGTATTGTTCCCTGGATTTAGTTCTTCAGTATATCGGGAAAGGACAAAAGCAAGGGAACCTGTTTATCATATCAGTGGTGTTGGAGAAAGTACAGCGCTGTAATGAGGGTCACCTTTCAAGTCAAGTTTCATGTCAAGAGGTTCGACCCGGTCCTGACCCGATGTTTTTGTATTTGCCAGAATGTTTGACTTTTGACTGACTGCGAAAGATAAAAAAATTTTAATAAAATGAGTTATAGGCTTTGCCAGCCGACCGGCCTGCTGCTGTAGTGTCCCATACCGGCCGGTCGTTTCCCGTTCCAACTTTTTAGCTGCTGTCCAAACTACAAGGAAAATTATGAACTATTTGATTGTTTTCAAAGCCAGTACAAAGGCGATAGACCAAGAAGGCCAAAACCTTTGGATAGGCCAAAAACTTGTCACCAGCCGTCCGGCCGACCCGTATTACAGGTCGGCCTATCACTGGCTCATCGGCCGGCCAGGCGCCCGGCGAACTGTGGCCGGCCACCCGGTCTGGACGGGCAGGGCTGGTAAGTTATCTTCTAATGCAAACCGAGCTGCTATAATGTTTATACTCTTTCAACAAGTTCACAGATTAGCTAGCAGTATGACGCATGACGGCAGTCTTCAACTGTCGATCACATTTAAAGCTCTATTGCCAATAGGTACTTATATTTTAACCAGCAGAGGTAGCAAACTAATTAAATCTTGCCTCGCTTGTCAAAAACAGCTAGAACGCTACCATGGAAATCCTGTGCTTACATTAAGGCGATTTATACTTTTAAATAAGCAGATTTTTTATTTGAAAGCACTGCTTTGGAAAAGCACTCTGTTTCAGTTTAAAAGTGGTAAGCAGACAGTTGTTGCGTATTAAACGATTGAACTAATGACGCACTGAAAAGAGAAACGACTCAAAAGCTTTTGGTTACTGGTAGATCTCTCCATTGTATGATGTTGCGTCGTTGCGATCTGAACACGAATCAGGAATCCGTTTTACAATTCAATGCTAAGCTAACGAAAAGCGGAATCGAAGAACAGGTTTCGGGTTCCTCCTCCTCCCATAAAATCTCTATGTGCAAACTTTCAGCAAACTCGGGGATAAAACATTTTGATCCCCTTTGTTCCCTGCCAACTTGAAAATTTAAAAATTCTAAACCTTTTGAATTCAACAGAGTCTAGCATTCAACATTTCAAAGTCAAAACAAATTCAAATATTAGGGCTGGAGAGAATGGCGAAAGAAATCCGAATATTTTTTGTTTGAAAAGTTGAACAACAACAAAACTTATAAACAAGTAATGGTTCACTTGCTTCCTTCATGAGTTTCTGATGCAGAAAATCTAACTTATTAGTCTAGTGGTCAATTTGCAAACTTAAGCGATTCGATTGGAAAGGCCGAGGCCCATCTTAGACGGTCTGACAGGTAGAATGAATGGCGAATTCTAATGCCGACTGCTCACAAATAGAATCCTTTGAGTGAATCCTTCCCAAACAAGGAACTTTTAAGAACGAAGCGAAAACTACCGTAATGCCCTTTTCTCTCCAAGCGGAGAGGAAGTTTCTGTATTAAGTTAATTTGGAACAGCCTTCCACTAAACTGGAAGGAGTACAAATAAATTATCGTCGGCTTATTAACAGGAGGGAGAATATTCTCGCCTTGTAGTAGATGTAGCGGTGGTTTGAACTGCTGCACTCTGCCCGGAAAAGCAGCTCGCTGAAGATCGGAAAGTGTAGCTCTGATACTGTTAAAACCGTTTCAGTACTAATCTCTGCAGCTGCAAATTCGTTACTAAATCATTTACCGTTCGAAGAATTTAGTTGGAACCGTTTCCATTCGGCCTCAAGCTTTAGCGGATTTGTGCTGCACGCAACGAGGTTTTCAAAAACTGCTGGTAACATTACTTTAGTATCCAGAAATAAGCTGTTGGAGGCAGCCAATATATCTTTGAGCGGATGAGTATCAGTGATTAGATTCGCAATAACAACGAATCATGTAAATGCTAATTTTTCAGTGAAGCAGAAACACAAATTTAACCCTTCGTCCTACATTAGTCCCTGCACAACACCCAATTAGCTTTCTTTAAATTTCATTTATTACTTCTTTTTTATGGTTAATTAAGTGAATCTTATCCTTTCTTTTAATTGATCATTATCCCTCATGTCAACGGTTCATAGGGAAATTTCCTATTTTAGCTATTGTTCTATTCCACCCAAACGCAGTAAAGGTAGACTTAGTAGATACGTACGTCACTAGATCGGTCTGTTAGCAACTGATAAGGAGTCATTCATAACGTAGGTAGGTCTTGACTAAGGCTCTCTTCATGGTTGGTTACCAGAGACTGACAAAGTCCTGAATATTGGAGAAACGATTATTTTCATAACTATTCGATGTTGGTATATAATGTACGATATGTGGGTGCTGCGTGCTGCGGACTGCTAGCTGTGCTGAACTGTGCTCTTGCAGCCACTGTATATACTCATGACTTCCTGGTTCATACCAGCGGAAAGGAGGCGGCTCATCGGATAGCCAAGAGACATGGAATGGCCATCGTCAAGCCGGTAAGCGATTAGCTTTACTTTGTCTCCATTTGTAAACTGTATCAGTTCAATGAATAAATGCACTAAAATTTATTTGTTTAGTTAAGATGAAATGGGAAACGAAATAAATATTTGAATAAAATAAATTTAAAAAATAGAAGATTGGATTTTAAATTAACTGGCATGTCTTGTCATAAACTGAAATTCAGACAATTAATTTACTTCGGAAGAAAGTTTCATTGCTTTGATTTTTGTAATTTATTGTTTGCAGCTGGCTGGAGACGAGACTGCATGGCATATGCGTCATTTAGGGGTTCCTCAGGCTAGGACCAAACGAAGCATATACCACGAGAAGAAGCTTAGAGCTGACAGAGATGTATGTGGATTTATTCATTAATTGTGTAAACTTAAAACTTAAAATTCGGACTTTTTAGTTATTTGTTGAGTAATGAACCTGATGATGTACCTGATTTTTTGATGTTGACTTAACCTTAAGCTTAAGAAATAAAGAAATTATACATTGATACATGCTACCTTCAGGTTCACCACGCTGAACAACAACTAGGCTTCAAGCGAAAGAAGCGTGGTTACAGACCTCTTCAGGAAAAACTTCAACAGCTGGAATTTACAGCTCTTCAATCACCGAGTGATCCTCTGTATCCCTATCAGTGGTATTTGGTAAGTCATTAGAAAATAAGTACCCTCAAATGTTATAGTCGTATACTCTCTCGTATTAGAACTTTTGGTGCAAAACCGTGCTTTCAATGCTAAGCTGCAGCTGTAGGCTAATGTGACGGGAATGGAGGGATACAGATCCCCAGCTCAACAAAAATCGTCCTGCATAATGGAAAAAGGTATGCTCCCAGCGATTTTCACCAAAAGGTTCTGTGTCTATTTTTAGCAAATTTTGGCAATTTTTTCACACTATTTCTGACATATCCCTATTTGTTTCCAAGTTTTTGGCCATATATGTTCACAACTTACAAATTTTGCAAAGTTTGTGGTGGTGGTGGACCCCCTTAAAATTTTTGAATTTTGCAGGGTCTTCTCACCAGGGTCGGAGTAGAGCACATCCGAAATTCGGCCCCGTGTTAATTTTTGATATATGTACCAAAAGATGGGTTTTTCTAAACTAAGCTTTGAGTAAATTAATTTCAAGTGGTAAAAATGAAAATACTGCTTACTGCTTAGGCCTTGGAGGTTTGATTGAAGTGCGAGATTACTTTGCAGCAGGATAGGTCAATCAATAATCAATAGCTCTTTATTACAATTAGCAAACCGTCATTACAACTGTCTCAAAAATTCGCACATTTTAATCGCTGATGTCTGTTTAAATTTGTGGGTTTTGTTTTTAGTTTTGTGTGTGTTTTTCGTGTTTTTGTTTGTATTCTAATTAACTTCCTTAGTCCAACGCATACTTTGAACAAATTAAAAACTTGGCTGATACCGACCGACTTGTTAGCTAGCTTTTGGACTACACATTTACTTTGTAATTTTAGAAAAATACGGGTCAGGGTGGAGGGAAGCCAAAATTGGATCTTAATGTAGAGAAAGCTTGGGCGCTTGGATATACGGGGAAAAATGTTACAACAGCAATCATGGATGATGGTATAATTCTTAAATTTATTTTAGGTTTTTATTCCATACGTTATTAAACTGCGATAAAATATTATATAGGTTATATTTAAAAAATGAAGTAGTTTTTCATTTTCTGTCGTGTACTAGAGCCATCTTTTGTGGGTGAACAACACGTGTACGCTGAAAATAGAAGTTTTCTCTTTTATCCAGATTCACCCGGAAACCAAAAAACAACTTGGAATGGAAGGTGGGATTGTTGTTCATTTAGGTCTCTATTTCAAATCCTCAACTAGCTGGCACAAAAATTGAATAAAACATGGCAAATGCACGTTTTTAAACTATATTTTTGTTTATTTTAGGGGTCGACTACATGCATCCTGATTTAATCCACAATTTTGTGAGTGTATTATTGGTACTGTCCGTTTATGAATAACGTGTAAAAACGACAAGCAACCACTGCGATAAAGGGTCAGCTCACTTAGCTTAGCTGATCGAACATATTATATTACTTTGGAGTACATATTTGCATTAATAAAAGTACACTATTTTGTTTTTTCCAGCTTTCTGAATATTGTGTTTATCCTAAAAGATAGAAATGCGCAGGAAAAGGAGCATAAAATGAATCGGGATATGCGCACCATTTAATACTTTCCTGCATTTATTGTAGAACGCCCCAGCTAGTTATGATTTTAGTAGCAATGATCCATATCCTTATCCCAGATACACGGATGACTGGTTTAACAGGTAATTGTGTATAATATTTAAAGAAAGCGCATTAAAGCAGCTTGACATTAAAGTAGGTGACAGTAGGTCGCGTAAACCACGAAGAAGCAAACATAAATCTTCGAGGAATTCAGGCTTTTAGAGAACCGATGTCTCGTTCAAAACAACTATAGTTTGAGTTCGCATTGTCGCCAGCGCTTTTCACTTTCTGTCTTAATTAGAACTAGTTTCATTAGCTTAAAACTGATTGATTCGCGGCTACCATTACACTATAAATCTCCAAAATGGACCGTGTGCAAATTGCAGACATGAGCCAAATCCAAAATAAGGGGCTAACTTCTTTCAGCTGGTATTGGGGTTGAGCGACCTTTTTGCAGAGATGAGCCTGAGATGGGCTCAAACCGCCAAAGCACACTGATGTGACTGATTTAGAATTTCAGACGTTTTTATTGACTCTGTCTGCGTCGACATGTGTGTTTCTGAAATTCATTTTAGCCATGGAACTCGTTGTGCAGGAGAAATTGCTGCAGCTCGAGATAACGGGGTATGCGGAGTCGGTGTTGCCTACAACTCCAAAATTGCAGGTATTAATTTGGATTGGTTAGTACCTGAAATTCAATTTTTTATCTTAACCTTTCATGGCGTTTTCAGATTCCATCAAAAACGGCAGCCCTACTTCATTATTGTCTAGCTAACTGATCGGACAACAGTTGTTTCCATTGTAGAAATGAGCGTTTGGTTCTGGTTTTTAACCTTGCCTTTGACCTGGTACTTTCGATATCCCGTGAGCTAGGTTGTAGTACCACCAAAGGTGCACCCACTTCTTTTCCCATAGATTATGTTGTCTGCTCATTGTTAACTGGCACATATCCGTAACCATAAGCATTCCTCCCGCAATCCGCAGTTGTGTTTTCAATTTCAGGTATTCGTATGTTGGATCAACCTTATATGACAGATTTAATTGAGGCTAATTCAATGGGTCATGAGCCAAACATGATTGACATTTACTCCGCGAGTTGGGGGCCTACGGACGATGGAAAGACGGTAGATGGGCCCAGAAATGCCACCATGCGAGCCATCGTTAAAGGAGTGAATGAGGTAAATACTTATAGTATCCTTTTAATTGATAGGAGTAAGATGCTTAAAAAATAATTAAAATTTAGTAAGTTGTACTGAGAACAAATAACATTAAGATTAAGGTTAAGATCCGAGATGAGATAAGCCTCCGATTTCTATTTAAACTTTCCTATATATTTTTCCTTTTTGTTATTCCTCCTGTCTTGTCTGTTATTTGAAGTGTCATATTTGTTATATATGTCCGCTTTGTGGTCTCCTGGTCATTTTAGGGTCGTCACGGTTTGGGTTCAATTTTCGTCTGGGCCTCCGGGGATGGTGGTGACGACGACGACTGTAACTGTGATGGCTACGCGGCCAGTATGTGGACCATCTCCATCAACTCAGCCATCAACGATGGGGAGAACGCTCACTATGATGAGTCTTGCAGTTCCACCTTGGCCTCCACCTTCAGCAACGGCGGAAAGAATCCACAAACTGGAGTGGTACACCTTCAAACTATAATATGAACACACAGTATATAATAAACATAAAACTAAATATGTACCCTATATCTACTAAACCTCCAATATAGATGCTATTAATGAAATTAATATTTTTTTACATTGCTTGCTTAGTTGTGATCTGCAAAACTATATTCTGAGGAATATAGAGCACGTCAGTCGTCATATCGACACCATGGCTGACGCTAGATTTTTAAAAAGATGAAGGGGCCACAAATGTAAATTTATATTTACAAATTTACAATTTTTATACCATTTTAGGCAACCACCGATTTGTACGGAAAGTGCACGACTAGCCACAGCGGAACCTCCGCTGCAGCTCCAGAGGCTGCTGGAGTTTACGCTTTGGCAATTGAAGCAAAGTAAGCCTCAAAATTTTGTTGATGCCAAATTATCAACGGAAAGAGACTATGGACTCTTTTGCCTTAACGTTTCTATAACGTGTATTCCTTTGTGTATTCCTTTGTGTATTCCTATAACGTGTATTCCTTTGTAGTATATATAGGTACGCATCTGTTTTGTTGTTTTTATCTCTGTATTTGTTTCAGTCCTCGGCTAACTTGGCGTGATCTTCAGCATTTGACTGTTCTCGGATCCAGCCGAAACTCTTTGTATGATGGGCGGTGCAGAGAAATGCCAGACTTAGGAATTGAAGACGATAACAGTCCTCACATGGTGGACAATAAGGTATTGCCAACAAACAGAGTAGACAGTAATTGATGTCGTAACGTTGACTTAATTGTGGCTTTAACAATTACAATATAAATAACTTTTAATAACTAAAATAGCTAACTATTATCTGTTCTATTCGTGTTTAGAATTGTTCTCACTTTGAGTGGCAAATGAATGGAGTCGGTCTCGAGTACAACCATCTGTTCGGCTATGGAGTTTTGGATGCGGCTGAAATCGTCATCTTGGCTGCAGCATGGAAAACCGTTCCTCCAAGATATCACTGTGAAGCCGGAACCATTATGGAACCTCAGTAAGCCTTACACTCTTTGGAAGTCATTATTTAGTCATTAATATTAAGACTTTTGCAGGTATCTAAAAGGTGTAAATAGTTTGCAGACTTTTGGTTGCAGTACAGTTTTGTTAAGAAAAGGTTTCAAATACTTACCGGCTCATTCGCTATTAATGAATTCGTATCTCGACTACACCGACTTAAGCGCCTTTAAAATGGAAGAGCATTTGGGACAAGATGACAATTTAATCCACAGCTGTGCGGGCAGAAACTGCGCCATAACTAAGCCTACGCCTAGCCTAAGGTTAGTCTGAACTAAATCTACTCTAAGCCATGTGGCAAAGTGAGCGTTCCACTCTCGACTATACACATTAGTTACATATACACTAGCTATTACCAAGAGTACATAATATAAGAGTGTGCCACTAGGCACACTCTATGTTATCAGAGCAAAATCTATGCTCTTATGGCTAACGGCCCATCCCCCCGTAAATCAGACCCATCACTTCAAAGAATTTTGAGCGCTATGTTAGTTAGTTAGTTAGTTTATTCCCAACCAAAAACAGAATTATCAAAACAAAATTAACAAGAAACTATAGCAAAGCGGCAACAAATATACCAAACCGGAAAAAAGAAAAGTGTCTAAACACATTCTAATGTACGTGGCAAAGTATTGACAGGAGGGAAGGGATCAGGGCTGGGCCAATTGCACGGCCACTAACGCCCGGCCCCTAATGAAGTTATGAAAAGAAACAGTAGCAAGTCGGTTTTTGAATTCCACTATATTTACAGCATTAACGATTTGTTCATCAAGAGAGTTCCATATAGGAATTATTCGATTTGCGAAAAAATGCTTACGAATATCTAAGTTTGCACGTTTCCACATTAATTTGTAAGAATGACCTCTAGTACTTAAAGCAGGAGTAAATTCAAAGAACTCTGAAAAACTTAAGTCGACTAAACCATGGAGCATTTTGTAAACAAAAATTATATCTTTAATAATCCGTCTTTCCTCCAAAGAGGGAAGGTTTAAAATTTTCAAACGTTCATGATAAGGTAGGGTGGAAATCCCTGGCAATCGTCTAGTAAATAACCGTTGAACTCGTTCTATTAAATCTATGTTTGTGTTCTAAAGCTCGAAGCAGGCACAAAATTCGCGCAACCCACTGCTTGTGTTTTCGAGCTTAAGGGGGCGGGTCGCTTTGGGTCAAAATCGATAGTCACGGATTTCGCTCATTTTCGCACACAGTATAGGTACATATGTCCTCAAAAACAAGACAAAACATTAGAGTTCGAAACCAAACTGTGGCAGAGATATTCAGCTATAAAGTTGGAAAACTTGAAAATCACTGTGGTTTGCCCTCCAAGGTCATGTTGAGACAGAACGTCAGCGAAATTTGGGTCAACTAATATGGCAAATTAATTCTGTGGGTTGGCTAATATTCTAATACTAAAACGACTCCGGCATACCCACTCAGTCGTTCACAGCACATTCTTTGATTGTGAACTGAGCCTTTTTACACTAACTGTGACCTCAAACTTTAACTTGCTCTAACTTTCAGATACTAAATTTCAGACACATAGTTCTATTAGAAGAGTTGTTCAGCTCATCATTAGCTATCGAATGATACCCAATTTGTCTATATTTTGGAAATTTCAAAAATTGACTTTTGTGACCTGAAAGCGATCAAAGGAGCCGACACGACAGAAAAGTTCTACCTTGAAGCATTTGCCTTTACCATAATGCCCGGCAGGCATTCCGAGTTTTATGTGCCAATTTTGGTGACTTTCGAGTGGGTAACCAGTTAGAAATTATTAAAAGAACGATAAAATTGTGCAAAAAGATGATTTCTGGCAAAATTAGCACATTTTGTGGCAAGTTTTTTGAGAGCACTACAAATGGTAGAAATTTGCAACTACTGTCATAAGAATTCTGGGTATGCGTAGAGTGCAACTATCTATAAGCGATTTCGGTAGCTTTTGCCAATCGTGCAGGAGAGCCGAAAATGTTTTGCTGGTCCTGTTTTTCGTGGTACAAAAAACACCAATTTTCCGAAATTTTGACTTTGAAAAATCGCCAAAAATCAGACACTCAACAGAATTGTTCCAGAAGGGTTATTTGCACTCTCTGGTATATATGTCCTTAACATGTACAACAAGGTTGCAGCGCTAATTTTTCTGCCACAAACTTTTAACCTAACTTTTTCATTTTCCTATGTTTAACACATGTCGAGGTCACCTTTGAAGGGCTCTACAGAACGATTGAAACAATATTACGCTAAACGCACCTGTCTTGTTTTGAGGACCTATTAGGACTACAAGATATGTGAAAATGAGCAAAATCGGCGATGGTCGAAAAATCGGTCAAAAAGCGACCCCCCCCTTAAGCACAAACATAGAGTGAGCGTACCCCCGTTTCGACCAGGTACTGGTTTGCCGGGGGGGGGGGGGGTAGGCCGTTAGCGTGCAGAGCATAGTTTATGCTCTGATAATATAGAGCTTGAATAGTGGCATCCTCTTATAATTATGTACTCTTGCTATTACGTAATATTATTAGTTATTACGCATTAGTGATGTTTCAGGCACTGAAGCTGAAACTAGGTTTCAGGCTGTACAGGTTTCAGTTTCAGTCACTGAAACTGAAACCTAAACTGAATATTTTGGGAGAAACTAAAACTGAAACTGAAACTGAAACTGAAACCAGGTTTCAGTCTTTTCAAAACTTGAAGATTTGAAGGTTTGAGTTTTCGTTAGTATTCTGCAGTGGGAGTATCGAAATAATTATCAGTTTATGCGCTATATTATTTCTGAAATCTAATAGAAACTGCCGTTTTTTGAATGAACTGAAACTGAATCTGAAGCACTTAAACATTAGTGCTAAACACTAATACACTATATAAACTACTGACACTAGAACTGAAACCGAAATTATCTTGGACGGCCGACCAAAACTGAAACTAAAATCGGTTACTGAAGCAACACTAATACGCATACAGCGAATACCTACAATAATTTTGCACGTGCATATATTTAGCCCTATTCCATCATCTGGTAGTTTGATCATGGAAATCACCACGGATGCTTGCGTTGGAACCAAAACTGAAATCAACTATCTTGAGCACGTTCAGGCAGTGATCAGTCTAAACAGCACGCGGCGCGGAGACGTCACTTTGTACTTAATTTCGCCATCTGGAACTAGGTGAGCACACAGTGACAGTACTCAGGCAGATCTTCTTCCCTAAAGGTGTGTTCATAGTCGCAAACGCACAGAGACGAGCGTCGACGCTTCGGAATGTAACATGCCGTTTTAACCGTTGAAAATTAATTGTAACATGTTCATGCTCACGAACGCATGCAGACGCTTACATTTACATACACGGGTCTACTTGCGACAGGAACTTATGAATACAGTAGGAGTCCAGTTTTATCGGGTACACGGCTACGCTTCGAATCACTCAGAATGCTTCATAAGATTTTCTGTTGATTGACTTAAGTGAACGCCTCCTTTTGTCTTGGAGCTGTTTTGTGAGGTTGTCAAATTTAGTTATGTACTTTACAGTTGCACTTAATGCTGAAACGTAATTATATTTAGACAAATATTTGGCTTAGGAAGGGTTTTCCACAGGGTTTATGTACCACTAAAGCATTGATGTTTTTTGACACTAAATACAAAATTAGAACATAGCTTTCCTGTTCGAAAAATTCATTATGCAACAGGGAGGAGGAGTCGAATCAAGTCGCAAATGGTTCGGGTGGAGCTTTCTAGCTTCTCTCTAGCCTGCTCGTCGAGCAGAGATCGACCATATGCTACAGCGAATTCACTCGTGATACAACTATCCAAAGCTAATGTCAGGATTGGCTCTCTTCATTCCATTAATTGGCAATTAATAAGCCGTTGGTAATCTCGTCTGCTGAAATCCTACATTTTTCAAATTCGACTTGTGGAAGCGAGTCACAGTCAACTATTTTTTTCCTGCACTTTAGATCAATGATTTTGAGTGAACGTCCAAAGGACAGTGATGACAAGGACGGATTCACAAACTGGCCATTCATGACGACTCACACTTGGGGAGAAAATCCGCAGGGTCGATGGAGATTAGTAGCTCGTTTTCATGTATGTGCATTACGATGGTGAACAATCTACTATACACTGTAATGTAGCAGACGAGCATGATGGGTGTCTGCCTAGAGTAGATTTTCGCTAAAAATACCGATAGTAAGATTTTTGTTAAAAGGATTTCTAACTGAGTACAGATGATCAGACTTGACGTCGAGTATTGGAAGTGAAATAAGTCAAATATGTGCCACATGTTATATAATGTGACACCCATAAGTCGCGAAGCTAATGCTATAGAACGCCATTGATAAACCAAGTTGCATTTACTATTTCAGGGAAAGAAACCTCAGTCGGGTTGGTTAAACCGGTGGACTCTAATGCTACACGGAACTAAAGAAGCACCCTACACAGGAATTGAACCACTGAAGGGTCATGTTAATGCCAAATTGGAGGTGGTTCAGCGAGCCCACAAGAGAATGATCGCTAAGAGAGCCTAGAGCCAACACCCCACTCTTTCAGAACACGTTTAAATTTTTTATTAAGATAATCTAATTTCTTTATGGAACAGGGCAGCAGTAAAGCAGCAGCAGCAGCATGTACGTGTAAATCAATAAAATGTCTTGTGGAATTGAGCACCTATGTTTCTAATGAAATTAGGATCTCTTTAGCTTTATCCCCCACACAACTTTACCTATCCCTGGTCAACTTCAAAGGCTTATTGCAAGACACCAACAAAACTTTAGAGCATGATTTATACATCGTTAGAATGCTCCAGATTGCTCTATTTAATGGTATAAAGCAGTTTGCTGTAGCTTGCTGCTATGAAAAGTCAAGCTTAAGGAACGATCAAGTTACCCCTTTTTGCAATTTTTGGCTTAACTTTTTATAGCAGCAAGCTACAGCAAACTGCTTTACACCATTAAATAGAGCACATCTCGAGTATTGTACTGTACTGTATAAATCGTGCTCTAAAGTTCTGCTGATCTCTTGCATTAAGAATTTGAAGTTGACCAACTTTTGTTGGGGGGATAAAGTTAAAGAGATCCTGAAATTCTAATAAATGTAAGCACTGTTAAACTTCTAATAAATGTAAGCACTGTTTTCCACACTTGGAAGGTGAATTATTTACACCGGAGTCAAATCCAGTTAATACCTTGCTGAATGTGAATAGCTGCTTCGGTCACGCTTCTATTGACTTGATCTAAGTGTTCACATACACAGGGCGCCTTGTCATCTAAGTTTGTCTTTCCAATCGCGCTAACGAAAAGTTCGGGCCGGAACGTTTCTATATTAAAATATTCCGGTGCTCTACCCTAACAAGACTGCAATATACTCGAAGCATTCAGACCAAAGCCTTGAGGCCTTCAGTATCAATTTGGCAGAACAGGCGCTTTGGAAAAGTAAATTGCACGAAATAACTTGGTAGAAGAATGTTGCACAGAAATTGTCAAGAAATGAATCAATTTACTTAGGGCTGTGTTCTGGCTGAGTGGCTGTGACTGGGGCCTCAGACTATTTGTGGGCTTGGTCTGGGTCAAGCCTGATGAAGAAATCAAAGTCTACGCAGTGTAGGAGGGTTAGGTCGATGAGATTCTAACTGGCCTGGCCTGGCACTAGATAATACCAAGAGTACATAATGATAAGAGTATGACAAGCCTAACACTCTATGCAGTGAAGGCAAAAACTATGCGATGCGCGCTAACGGCTTACCCCCCCCCCACAAATTGACCCCCTCTCACACCGCCCCTATATGGGTACATAGTTCCAAGCGGGGGTCACTCACTCGCTTAGCATGTTTTTCACATGCAAGTGTTAAACATACACGCTTAAACCCCGTCCCCAAATTGGGCCGCTATTAATTTCAACGTGTAATTATGCAAAGCAGTGAGCGACCCCCGTTTGGAACTATGTACCCATATAGGGGCGGTGTGAGAGGGGGTCAATTTGTGGGGAGGGGGGTAAGCCGTTAGCGCGCATCGCATAGTTTTTGCCTTCACAGCATAGAGTGTTAGGCTTGTCATACTCTTATCATTATGTACTCTTGATAATACGTATATATATATATCGGTAGTTTAGAGGAAATTTTGGTGATAGTAGCTCACGCGGGCACTTCAGGCTAAAATTAAAGAGAAGGTGTCCACATTAATTGCATCAAGTAGTCTACGCGGGCACCTGCATATTTTAAGTCTCTCCAGAGTGAACTACTGTAGACAGAGAAGGCATCATGTAGTTCACGCGGGCACCTAAGTGAAAATGTCAATTTTCAATTCCACTTTCAAACTAAACTAAACTAAATCAAACTTAATTATCCATCTATATATCCTAACTGCTCTTTGTATTCTGCCGGCCGCAAATTTCAATTTACCTTTTACACTTTTTGTAAACCCTTTGACACTTTTATTCGAATTTCTTTGCATTGTACTGATACTGTAAAAATATTTGTAAAGGTTACAACATTGAAATAACCTTCAGTCGGTCGCCTTGTTGGCTACAAAAAGCTTCCAGCTGTCCAATTTTGAATTCAGTTTTACCGTTTAGCTAATTTTAGTTTTACCTAATAACGTTCCGAACTGAATAAATCCAAATAAGTCAATCACCCAGTATCATTTAGTTTGAAAGTGGAATTGAAAATTGACATTTTCACTTAGGTGCCCGCGTGAACTACATGATGCCTTCTCTGTCTACAGTAGTTCACTCTGGAGAGACTTAAAATATGCAGGTGCCCGCGTAGACTACTTGATGCAATTAATGTGGACACCTTCTCTTTAATTTTAGACTTAAGTGCCCGCGTGAGCTACTATCACCGAAATTTTCTTTTAAGTTTGCTATTTCTTTTTCTTGCGAAAGAAGAAATCTTCGACTTTCTTTTTCTTTTCTTTTCTTTATTATAAAAATCTTTGGTTCAAGTTCTTGCGATTTCAAGTTCAATTCCTCAGAAGGAGATTCCACATCAAAAAGGCCCAAATAGGCAAATATAAACCAAAGCATGGCCATTCTTAGTTCCTACATATGCGCTGCCTTGTATGAAAAGGCATAACCACTGCCAAATTGTGACAAACTCTTTACAGGGACAGAGCAAGCTAGAGAACTGTTACTTATCAGATTTATTTACTCACATAACAACTCAGGGGACAAGGACTGATTTATATGTAATTTTAGTTTGGAGCTTTGAAAGTGTCAATCCCAAGTTGCTGACATCCTTTGGTCATTTTCTCTGTAATGATGATTGAATAGCAATTTCATAACTACAAACAAGGGTTTGAGCCGCTCGACTATTTGCTGAAGTGGGGATATCGAATGCCATAACGAAGTCAACTGTTTAAAAGTCTGAAATAAACATTTTTTATTTATCCGTTTCCTTCCCTTTTAATTTGGTATATATGAAATTTCTAGAAAACAAAACTAGCTGAAGAAACTATTCAAAAATAGGCCCGCATCGGCCGTGCGTGTAGCAAAATTCGGCACCCGCTGCCCACATAGTTCTGGGGTGGGATTCCCAGTAACGCAGTTTGGATACCTCAGCGGCTTTTCTGGACGGTGAAAAATACTATTTCTATTGCAAGCATACTCGACAGTTAATGCTTTGCATTTTATAGTTCTATAAATACAAATCGTCCAAGTATGCTTGATCCAGCAGGGCACAAAAAGTTTCTTTGTGGAGCAACCTGTCTCGCAGCACCCCCTATCGACAGTTCAGCGTTCATGTTTCGACCATATGGTACATACTACGAGGAATGCACAGCCTTAGGCCCGGTTCATACCTCTGTCCGTTTCTGGTTGTCCCTGTCTGTTTGTCCGTAAGGGCTGTCCGTTTACACTTTAACACTGCTCTACTTTTCCGGTTATCCGTAAGTAACAAGTATGAATCAGTTCATTAAAGCAAACCGGACAAACGGAAAGCTAGCTATAAACTCATCTGTGTGTACAGCAAAACGGGACAAACGGAGAAACGGAAATTCCGACAGACAGACAAACGGACAACCAGGAAATAGGTATGAGCCGGGATTAAGACACTCAGCTCTTCTTAATAGGATAAGCTTGTTTATTCGGTTTATCTTCAGCAGTCAGAATTTCATAAGTCAGAATTTCATTAGTCAGAAACTAACTTTTCAAACTTTAATTAGTCAGAATTTAGGTTTTTGAAATAATATAAGTTGAACTTTCATTTGTCAGAATTTCATAAGTCAGAATTTGATTAGTCAGAATTTGATTAGTCAGAACTTCGTTTGTCAGAATTTTGCAAAAAAAGCACTGTTCTTCTTGGCGCAAAGTGCAACAAGATGGCTGATCTTGATGATAATTTTATAAAATGACTTCTAGTCTACACAAATTGTGTCTTGGCTCTACCATCAGCAACGAGCAAAACTTTCTTTTCAAAAGGGTTCCCCAACAACAGTGTTGGTTCCACGTAGAGAGGAAATGAAGATAGACTGTTTCCTTAGTATTCTAAAAGAATCAGAATCGCCAAGACTACGTAATAACTGTTGGATTATGTACTCTTGGTATGGCGCAAATCATCAATGTTCTTTTTGGGGCAGTGTTAAGAGCTACAAGAGTTGCAGTGCCTCAACCGATGAAAATTTGAAAATAGGCCAAATTATAGGGATTTTACCAGTAAAATATAGGGCGAAATATAGGGATACTTAACTCTTGTTACAAGCGAACTTCCAGTAACTTTTTTTATGCACACCACACACAATATGTGAGTTTACGGAGTGGGGCAAACTCCTACTTAAAGGTTTAAACCAAACCTAAGCAGGTTATTCAGGTTTATTCAGAATTCGAAAAAATCCCGGTTAAAGTTTTTCGACAAGTGATAAAAAGGAATTTCAGAAAATTTTTGAAACTTTTTGAAAATTCCAACAGTCTCTCTCTACAATAGTAACGATATTTATCGATCAAAACTAGGGTTCAGCTGGGACAGGTCAGGCCCCGATCTCGAGCTTCCGAGATTTTGTGATATCTTTTAATGACTGTAGAATACGGTCACCCGGGGTTACTTTGCCCGACGGGGTAACTTTGCCAGCGCCTTGAAAACAAAAATGGGAATGGGTCCGCTGAACTTGCTATACAACTTTTACAGAAAATTTCTTTTGCAGCTTATTCTGCTCTGTTTTGGGAATCTAACGCACTAATGATGTAAGTTATAGCTTGAGAAATCAGAGTTATGTATAGCCTATAAGCTAACAGCCGTCAATGCCAAAAACCGAAGTGCGAAATTTTGGCACTCGGGAGAATTTCCCTAAAAAGTACCCCCCTCAAAGAACCTATGAAAATTATATATCAAACGAAACGTTGAAGTTTCTGCTATCTGATACAGTTGATTTAAGTGCAATTCCTGCACTACCGTTAACCTTAGGTCGGCATGGCAGAGTAGCCCCACATTTTTTCAAGGTGGGGCTACTTTGCCTGCTCACCGGTGTTACTTTGCCCATTCAAAAAATGCCAAAAATATTCTTGTAGGCTCTATTTCTAAGCTAATTCACGTAGCCCTTTACATAATTTTGGTTTCGCACGTAATGCTACAACAAATCAATATGCAAATTAGCTTGGTCTTTGCAACTTTCAGTCAAATAACGCTTAATTTTGCAGGCTGGGCAGCGTGACTAGTGTAAGTTCACCACCAAAACAATTTTTTATGCCTTTCCTTCCAATATTTTTCATACCAATAACTTACCGCAATTTTCCTTTTTCTCCATTCTCATACAGGCAACACTCCCAAAAATTTTAATGTCACACTGGCTCTTCCCACCGCCAATTCCACACCCCCTGCCTTCTCCAATTCCGATCATCCCCTTTACCACCCTAAATAAATCCCTCCCAAGAAATCCAAGGCCAAATCTGAGGATCCAAACCCCCGCCCTCCCGGACACCCAACAGCGCTTTCCTTAGAGACTGAAAGAACCATTGTTTCTAATCTACTTTATTGCGCCAAATGGGGATATCCTATGAATCCCACCTGCCTTCGTTTGATCGTTCAAACCAGCTTGAACAAGGCTGGCGTTTCTGTTTCGAAATTCAAGAACAATGTCCCTGGCGAGGACTGGGTTCGGTCCTTTCTAAAACGCCACCCTGTGCTTAGCCTGAAGCTGTCCAACAATCTGACCCTGTCTCGGGCCAACAGCACCAGCTACTACAATTCTACAGAGAGAACTACAATGGAAAACTTTAGGGAGTCCACTGCCGCAGCTTGAAAAAGCTATACGTGGGGAAAATGCTGAACGTATTTTCGTTTGACCCTGATTCCCCGGTTAATCAGGTTGAATTTCAGTTCCTTGATTTTCTTGGAGGCTCAAGATATAGACTGCGAGGAACCGGGTTGCGAGAAACTGTGGAGGCTAAAGACGTTTTCTTTGGCCCTAAGGGCCGAAGCCTTCGGCGAAAATGGCTACAATATTAATGAGGATGATTTGAAAGCTTTAAAGCAAAACTCAAAACTACAGTCAGTTGCTTTGCAAAAATTACTTTGCCTAAGACGTTACGGTGGCTTTTTCTTATTACAAACTGTTTGTTTCTTGTTTTTGAGTGAAAATTTTCTGCCTTATTTACAATTTTTGTCGTGCAATGGCTGTAAACAGTCTGTTCTGTAAGTGTTCAATGTGGCAGTAAACGTGGTTTTTGACGAATTTTGTTTTGATTCATGTTTTAAGTAGTTTTCAGTTTAGGAGGAATTAGTTTGTAAGTATATCTATAACACAGGGCAAAGTAGCCCCCAGATCTGGAAATGGGGCTACTTTGCCCAAGCGTTGGCTAGTGCTCGAAAGATTTGTGTCGGTCAGACGGATCTAGTAAACTGGTTGCCCCAAATTGTGTGAGGGCTAACTACAAACGTTTCTCCGTTATGTCAAAGTAGTCGCTTCGAAGTAGCCAGGATGGTACTGCCAGGAAGCTGTCTGAAACATCTGAAATATACAGTTACGACAGCGGTCAAATGAAGTTTTTAGGTTGTAGTACCAGCAGCGACTGTAGGAACCATCAATAATTTTTTTATATGAACAGTGTACAAACACACCCACCGAAAGCAAAAGATTTGAAGTCTCCACTGCATTCAGACAAGCCAGGCCACGTCCAGAAACTTGGCAAATTAGCGAAAAATTCTGCGGTTGCTTCCTTGAAGGCTTTAGCATGCAAAGGCTGCCTGTTTTACCTGGCTAAATTTTGGGCTGCATAATATTAGAGATGTCAGCGAATACTACGGTAGTTTTCACTTAGAGTTTTTGAAGAATTTTGATAGAAATGGCAAAGTAGCCCCAGGGCTTGGCAAAGTAGCCCCAAACCGGTTTAACTTTGCCCAAGCAGGTTTTTTGACATCGGTGCTTACACGGTAAAACTTAGCCTTTCTTACGCATATGGGCAAAGTAGCCCCACCCCACACCCACCCTATGCAAAAGAAATTAAGTCGCTATCTGTTGGCAGTCGTCTGCAATGAAACGTCAAAGTTGAAAAGTGGGCAAAGTAACCCCGGTTGACCGTATATTACGACCAAAATGTTAAAATTCGAAAGTCCAAAGTATCGCAAATTAATTTGTTAAGAAGTTTCGATTTCTCACCGATTTGAATGAAAAAATAAGTACAAGCGTCCACTGGTAGATCCAAGAATTCGCGACTGGGGTTGCGGTGCTTCACGAGCAAACGTTCGCAAGGTTGAAGTTGAAGAAATGTTTTGTTTTTACAATAAAATCGGTCATAAAATCTTTGATTCTTTGCATTTCGAAGAACCGCTAAAAAAGTATGGCAATTTCTAGGCCAAAATGAAAATTTTCTCCAAAAACTTCGGGCGCATTTCACGCTTATGCTATTAAGAAGAAGAAAAGTCGAGCCGACGGCGCGCAATTTTTTGGTCCTTTTTCTCCTTAATTTTTCCTACCTTTGAATCAAGAAGGGGAGGGGGCGGCCGCCGGCCTCCCCTGGCTCCGATCTGCAAGCTCTGTATTATTGCATTGAGTTTGTATTCTTATTGCAATATTTGAATTTGTCAGAAAAGTTTCAATTTGGACTTAAGTCTTTCAGATCCTGGTCGTGATGAGGTCCGAGCCCGACCCGGTGCATAAGTGGTGGGAAAAATAAGTAATTTTAAAAACGAGCCTAAGATATGCACTAAAAAACAATATAAGTTTTTCCGCAATTTTTAAGCTAGCCCTGTTTGTGTATGAAATTTTCAGAGAATGGTGATTTTGGGAAAAATCGCTAATTCTGCTGCCAAACGCATTGAAAAGACAACGAGGCTGTCATTGTACGCTGGCATTTTGTAGTCACTTTAAGCTTAAAAACAGCAATTTTTCGCGTTTTTACCTTAAAAATGCTAATTTTACGCTAAAAATTTAGGTAAATTGATGCCTTGGGCTCGCCCCCACCCCACTTTTTGGAAGCCCCCCACTTCCCCCTCCCTAGGAGGGGGGGGGGGACGAAGCCCTCCCCACTTTCAAAACCAAAAAAAAGGCCAGGTATGTAGCGTCAGTATCAGTACTTTCAGTAAGGCATAAAAGAAAATATCACCTCGACCTTGCCTCGACTTTTGCGAAACGATTTTGTGCAAACATGGTCTTCCTCAAACTTTGAAAAGTCGCAGAAATCGTGGACGCAATAAAACAACTTTTATAGATATATACTGTCACTCCTCCTAGTCGAGACTAAATGTACGCAAATTTTACAAACATTGCCGCTGCAGAAAGGTCTTTCTAACGTTTCCATTGCCCTAGGTTTAACACGTGTCGGGATGCTTATTAATTTGAATGGAGGAAACATTAGTTATGCAATGGAAGCAACTCTTGTGTTGGGGATCCACGAGGCCAATAAAATATGAAAACATTGCCAAAATCGAGAGCCCACTATAAACTTATACATAGAAGCTGAGCGTAGGATGACGAAAAGAGGTCTAACAGAGAGCTAGTGCATCTGCATTAAAAAGAGTGCGCCGCAGGCGAAATTTTTTCCATATTTAAAAATTAACCTCAAGTATTAAAGCAAGAAAGCTTAGTTCTGTAACGGTTGAATTGACAACAGTTTGTCCTAAAAATAGGGAAAAATAGGGCGATTTCGCCCAATATAGGGAAAAATAGGGCGACTCCGAAAAAATAGGGAAAAAATAGGAGAATAGGGATAGTTGAAGCCCTGGAGTTGATTTTAGCTCTGCTCTTCTCTACTCTCCCCTACTTTATCGGGAATGGCTCTAAGACTGTACAGCAACGTGCAAAATTTTGAAGAAACTAGAAAAATAAAATTCTGACTTACGAAATTCTGACAAATGATAGTTCAACCTATATTATTTCAAAATTTAAATTCTGACTAATGAAATTCTAACTAACGAAATTCTGGCTAATGAAATTCTGACTAATACGATTCTGAATAATGAAAGCAGACGGTTTATTCATGCCTTCCCGTTTTTTCGTTTATTCGTTTGAATTGCCGATTCATTCATAGTTCTCCGTTTGTCTGATTGTCTGTAAGGGATGTCCGTTTACACTTCAACACTGTTCTACATTTCCGGTTGTCCGTAAGCAACAAGTATGAATTAATTCATAAAAGCAAACCAGACAAACGGACAATCGGAAACGGAAATTCGGACAGAGAGCCAAACGAACAATCGGCAAATAGGTATGAACCGGGCCTTACTATTTGTTCCTATTATAAAATCTCGTAGAGCCCGACTTCTAACTACACGAAATAATAAATCAAACAGTTGTTTACTACAGTAAAATAGTATATATAGAACGTGCCAGTGCTAGTAAAAACGCAAAGTAAATCTACTGTAGATTTAGTCCATAAACAGTAGTATCAAGAGAGGATGCCGGTTTGTGTTGTGTTCGTCTGCGATGCAATCGCTTGATGCGACCCAATTCACAGAGAGCGCTTGTGATTTGTAGTTTTGAGAAGGAATCTTTTCCAGGGACTAAGGCATTCATGTGGGCTTTAGTAAATGATATTTGACCTCCCTGATTTTCTACACCTAAAAAAGCAGACATAAAATAGTAACAAAAATTTGACGACCTTTATTATGAGGCGATAGTTTTAGTTTCAACAACAATCTCTATCTAAACAATGTAAAATATATACATGACAAAACTAGCAACCCGTTCATATTATCAAGAGTATACAATACCAAGAGTGGGCAGCTTAGCCCTTCCTAATGGAAATGGCCTGCGACATGCTCGGCACATTAAGGCCGAAATCTCGGGGGGGTCCCACTTACCATTGTCAGCACTAGCGTAGATACGGGGGGGCGGGGGGGTGGCCGCCCTCCCCGAAATAATGGCTTTGCCCCCCTGAAAAATTGGGCAAAAGAAAAGTTTTACGCCCGCGCGGAGCGCGGGCGTTTAACTTTCTTAGAAACATACACAAATTATACATTAATGCTTCAAATTAGCTCAACAGTGATGCATTTTCTACACCATTAAAAAATTTTCGCGCCTCCGGCGCGAATTTTGGCTATTTACATTGTCAAAATTATTATTTTTCATTAAGCATGCTAACAAATGTTTGCATACAAGTAACAAAAATGCTCCGCACAAAGGAGGATAATATGTGTGTGATGGCCTGTGGCTATCCTTAAAATTGATAAAATAAAGACAAAAATGTACATATATATACCACAACAAGTTTGGGTGGATGGCTCTATGACGGAAGTTGATTAGTTCGCTTAGGGTTTTCATTTGATGCCAAAGTTCACCACTTTCAAAAAATTTCATTTTTGATCGAAAATCGCCTAAGTCCCCACCCCACCCCACCACAGTATTCTACAGCCACTTTAATCATGCAATTCTATGACAAAAGTTGCTCAGCTCACTTAGTGCTTTCATTTGATACCAAATTTGACCACTTTTGAAAAATTTCATTTTTGACCGAAAATCGCCTAAGTCCCCACCCCACCCCACCACAGCACTCTACAGCCACTTTGAGCATGCAGTTATATGACAAAAGTTGCTCAGCTCGCTTAGGGCCTTCATTTGGTACCAAATTTGACCACTTTTGAAAAATTTCATTTTTGACCGAAAATCGCCTAAGTCCCCACCCCACCCCACCACAGCACCCTACAGCCACTTTGGGTAAGCAGTTCTATGACAAAAGTTGCTCAGCTCAGTTAGGGCTTTCATTTGATACCAAATTTGACCACTTTTGAAAAATTTCATTTTTGACCGAAAATCGCCGAAGTCCCCACCCCACCCCACCCCACCACAGCACTCTACAGCCACTTTGAGCATGCAGTTCTTTGACAAAAGTTGCTCAGCTCGCTTAGGCTTTCATTTGGTACCAAATTTGACCACATTTGAAAAATTTCATTTTTGACCGAAAATCGCCAAGTCCCCACCCCACCCCACCACAGCACTCTACAGCCACTTTAAGCATACAGTTCTATGACAAAAGTTGCTCAGCTCACTTAGGGCTTTCATTTGATACCAAATTTGACCATTTTTGAGAAACTTTATTTTCGACCATTTGACCCTCCCACCCGACTGACCCTTCAAACGGCAAAGTAGAACCAGCCCCGCAAAATAGGTACGGCGGACGGCAAAACGAATGCCGGGAATGAGCTGGGCACACCAGAAAACCCCTATAGACAAAGTTTTGAGAGGCCAGGTAGAGCCTACTATGGACCTCCAGGAAGCGGTATCCGACTTGACCCTCCCGACGGCAAAGTAGAACCAGCCCAGCAATATAGACACGTCGGACGGCAAAACGGATACCGGGAATGAGCTGGGCACACCAGAAAACCCCTATAGACAAAGTTTTGAGAGGCCAGGTAGAGCCTACTATGGACCTCCAGGAAGCGGTTTCCGACTTGACCCTCCCGACGGCAAAGTGGAACCAGCCCAGCAAGATGGGTGGGTCTGACGGTAAAACTGACTGCGGGAATCGATTCTCCGTGCCAGAAAACCATTGTATGGAAGATTTGAGCTTTCAAAGTTAAATAGATAGCGAGAAATTTCGATTTTTCATTTTTCGAATTTTCGCCATCTTTGACGGGCCACTGTGGTCGCTAGGGAAGTGATAGAGAAACGCAATCTGGACCGTTAGTTAGTTCAATATATGTAATTTCTGAATATAAAAAGAAATCAGCCCCAGCTCGTAACGTTCGACCTGAGCGACGACCACAAAATGGTCCCTTTTCGCTATGAGCCGACTTTGCGGCGCCACTGCGGCGCTGTGGCGCAGCTGCGGCGCAAAAAAGTTGTGATTCTTAAATTCTTTAGAGGGTACTACTAGACCCCATAGTCCTTTAGGTTGGCCCACCGCTGCAGATCACGTGAAAGCGGCGAACATTATGTACAATACAACCATCAAATAGGAGAAACCGGAAAAAAAACATCGCCGCCATAACCGGTCCGGGGCGCAACTTTTTAACGGTAAGTGATACGGGGCTGAAACTTCACAGACATACTAAACTCGATGTGCTCTACAATTTACGCATGAAATCTGCGCGGGATCTGCGCAGGATTTTGCGCAGACTTTTCACACATATTATAGGGGTCGCTGCCGCGACCCCTATGATATAGGTTGCTTTGCAGCTGTTATCTGCGTTATTCCCAACATCATCAGCCTTGGCATAATTGGTTGATGTCATGAGAATACGCAGTTCTTACGTAATGGGAGCATCCTAATGGTTTCAGTTTTCGGGCGAGACAGTAAAAAGTAGAAAATAGCAAATAAAAGTACAAAATGTTGTTAGTCAATTGATAAATCATTTATAAAGAATTAAATGTTTCAATAGCGTTTAATTGCGAAATTAAAAAATTTTCTCACTTCTGGGGGGCTCGGCCCCCCAGACCCCCCATTTGGGACTTAGGGTATCGCTTTCAGTTGTAACAAGTCGAAACATGAACCATATGTAGAAGACTTTTGAATTAATAGGGACAACTTGCTGGGTTTACTTTAGGCGAAAAAAAGTGGGGGGGGGGGGAATAAAATGGGCTAAAAATGCCAAAAATACCGTATAAAAAGCCTGTTTTCTACATATACTGCTATAACTAGGCTTAAAAGTGCTCAAAAATTGAGTTTTAGCACCAAAAAATACGATTTTTGACCAAAAATTTCCGGCGAAGCCGGAAAAATTTTGAAAATTTTGACCGAAAATCCTAAAAATTTGGCATTTTCTGGGCACCTTAGGGTGAGTGGGGGGGGGGGGGGGGGGGGAAGCCCGAAAAAGTGGGGGTGGGGCGGAGGGGGGGGGGGGAAGAGGTCGAGGGGGGGGGGGAACCCGAAAAAGTGGGGGGGCGCCCCCCCCCCCCCCCCCCCCCAGTAAAGTAAACCCAGACTTGCAGCAGTATATATAATACACAGTGTGTATGTATATAATCGTTACGCAGAAATAGAAAATTTACCCCCCCCCCCCTCAAAAGTCCTCGGTCAAAACCGCCCCCCCCTGAAAATTTTTTGTACCTACGCTACTGATTGTCAGCATGTGTTTATATGGGTTTTTGAACTAAAACGCATCTGATTGGCTAATTCCCTACCTTACGTCAAAATTATGTGTATAAGTCAGGGTTCATGCGGACTTTTCAGTTTCAATTTCCAGGTTTTTCCAGGTTTTTCAAGGTTTTCAGCGACAATTTTCCAGGTTTTGTATTATTAAATTTTGATCAAATTCGCGTAAATCTGGAGCATTTTTGGGGTACCAGGAAATTAAAACCAGCGACGAACTGTACCCACGCCCGACAACCAGACCCCTGTCACAACATAATTTAAGTAATGGTAAATCTGGGCCGGGTTTTTCCGGCTTTAAACTGCTTCTGGAGCGCTAAAAAGGGCAAATTTTACTGGATTAAAGCGTTAAACAGTACTTGAAAGCTAAATCTACACCGCTTCAAAAATTTTTTAGAATTTTTCAATTTTTTAATATATTTCGAAAACTTTCGGAAAATTTTTCGCAAAATTCTCATAAATATTTGAACTTATCAGGTCTTCCGGTGCCCATCGTGCAACTATTGGCATTTTCAATCAAACTTTTGAAAATATGAAGGATAAACATAGGTTAAATCTTTACAAACCTTCTAATTCGTTAAAATCGAATAAAGTAGTATTAACGTGTTAAAAATACAAATCGAGTGTTAAGCAGTGTAAAAACCTCTTGAAAGTCTAAAAACTACATGACTATTAACGAATGTAAAATTGTTTGTAATCTTTTTACTTTTTTTACAATTTACATTCCTAGTAGATATTTTTAACTTCAACGGAGTATATATATATTTATCCGCTTTATAAACGAAATAAAAGCACTTAACATCGAGTTAATGTGTCTTTAGCTGATTTCAAATCAGATTAAAGAGTCTTACCCTGGACTGCATCAACCTAAGTTTCAGAATAGCTGCGGAATAGCAGAAGGCTAAGTCCAATTTTTGAATGGAAAACTAGTAGTTAGTCTTCTGCTATTCCACAGCTATTCTTAAACTTTTTGGTGCAGTCCAGGGTTAGCCTCATTTTACGCACTGTGCAAATATAGATACGTAGGGGCACTAGCGTAGCCAGAAAGCATTTCGAGAAGGGGAATGCCAAAATTGTCCGCAAGGCGGGTCTGGGGGAGGGACCTTCGTGGAATTTTTACAGAGCATTCTTTGGAATTAAAAATACCTAAGGCCCTAGCTCGTGTTGAAGCACCCAAATGATGCAAAAGCTAGTGAAAGTAGGTTATTTGCTACGAAATACGTATTAAGATGGTATAATGCCGAAGGCGCGAAAATGTTTTGAAAATAGGCCTTTTCCAGATGGCACGGAAAAACTTTCTGGGAGGTCCAAACTTTCGGGGGGACTTCCCCCATTCCCCCCACCCTGACGAGGCACCTGCGCAGGGGTCTGGGGGCGCAGTCCCCTAAACAAGACAATTTTTAATTTCGGAGTAAGTTTGCTCTTAAAGTTTTGAATTCTTTTGTTTGAACATTTAAGAAGATTGCGCGTATTAGTTTGCTATGTCAAGTCAAAATAGAAACATAAACAAAACATATACATAATATGGGTAAAAAGGCGTCTGCGCGGCCCTCTGGAGAATGTGTTGGCTTGGTGCCAGCTAATTAGAGGTCCGGGAGTGGTAAAAAAGTTACCATCGTAAACAACTCGAGTAGTACTACAAGTACCACCATACTTTTGGTTCGAATTCGAAACTTCGAATTTTTGCACTAGGCGATAGTTACCGTGCGTTTGTTTTTTTTTCTCGGTGAATAACGCTTATTGGAAATGCATTTTACGGCGAAGTGTTGGAACGATGTGGGCATTTTGGCACCATACTACTATTATATGTTGGTAGACAGGATCCCCCCATGCTACCTTTTTTTGGTCATTTTGGCACCTGGCCAATTTTGGCTCTGTGCCAAGGTCCCAAAGTCGGACTTTCGCTATTTTTCGCAAATTTTGGTCACACTTTTCTAGAACTGGGTAGATGCTGGAGAGGTCTAGTATCTTTTGTTGAAAACTACCAGTAGGGGTGCATAAAGTAACGAGGGGGATTTTTTAATTTTGCTCCCTAGCTTTCAGGAGATGGGCCCAAACTTTGCATTTTTTTGGCCTGTTTGGGCGAAAAGTTTCTAAGTCCCACTTTTACTAGAAATGGCCTAAAAGTCACTAAAAATGGCGTTTTTCGGCCTTGGGGTGGTGCCCATATATAGTAAATCGGGGTCGCTGAAAACGATGAGCATACTGCCGATACCGCCGGAAGTGATCACTGGTCAGCATGGCTCCCCCGCTCCCGTGGTTCCTCGCCCAGGGTCAAAGTTGGGAAAACTCACTCTAAACAGCGATTTTCGGCGTTTTGGTCGGGGGCATATATAGTAAATCGACTACGCTCGTTTCAATGGGCGTATCGCCGAAACCGACGGAAGTGACCACTGGTCACTACAGCCTATGGGGCCTATTGACCACTGGTCAAACGACCTAAAACGGCGTTTTTCGGCGTTTTGTTCGGGGGCATATATAGTAAATCGACTACGCTCGTTTCAATGGGCGTATCGCCGAAACCGACGGAAGTGACCACTGGTCACTACAGCCTATGGGGCCTATTGACCACTGGTCAAACGGCCTAAAACGGCGTTTTTCGGCGTTTTGTTCGGGGGCATATATAGTAAATCGACTACGCTCGTTTCAATGGGCATATCGCCGAAACCGACGGAAGTGACCAGTGGTCACTACGGCCTATGGGGCCTATTGACCACTGGTCAACCCCCTTAAAACAGCGTTTTTCGGCGTTTTGGTTGGGGGCATATATTGTAAATCGCCTACGCTCGCTTCAAAGGGCATATTGCCGAAATCGAGGGAAGTGACCAGTGGTCACTACGGTCTATTGGGCGTACTGACCACTGGTCAAACCGCCTAAAACAACTTTTTTCGGCCCTACGGCGATATCCATATAGTGAATCCGTGTCGCTGAACACGACGAGCATACTGTCGAACTCTTTGTGGAGGTGAAAAACTTTCATCCTCATACACCCACAAACAGAGTTTGCAGCGGCCGAAGCTTGGGGCGGAGGTAAGAATTCAGTGGTACTGTATATTTATATAATCAGTTTTCTGCTCTACCTACGGCACTGTTCAAGCTCCTTTGTATCCATTACCGCATTGCTGGAAAGGGATCCTTTAAAATGACAGAAGGACAAGAAATAAAAATGCTCCTCTGGAGCATGAAAAAAGTAATATGGGTGATGGTGAGGTTGCAAAATCAAGAGAGGTCTAGTCTTAAAAATGCCTAATATGGGGCTAGGTTCAAAAATAGAAGAGGACTAGGTTGCGAGCGAATTAATATGGGCACAGCTTCGCCGAACAACCCATATTCGCGGGATTTCACGTTCCGTCTTAGCGTAGAACTATCAATGTCAGTCAATAAAACATTTAAGCAGTTGAATACTCATTGAATATAGCTATTTGCATGCACTGTTAGATTAGCTAGGAATATATACGTAAATTATCATCATTTTGTTATGTTGAACTACGGCTGGCTCTACTACTAGAAGAGATCTAAGGATATGATGCTAAAGCTATTGGTCCAAGTCAGGAGGAAATAGAAGATCGTCGGAGAGTCCTAAATTATTCTTGACTATAAAATTTCCGTATAAATGGATACGTAAAATGCGCTGGTTAGTATAACGCACTTATCGAAGAAAACGTTTGCTAAAATAAAAGTTCGAACAAGCTAAATTGGCATGAATGGTTTGCCGCCGCTTCTTTCATTAGGCAGGTCATTTTCTAGGGTCGATTTTCGGTCAAGCGGGGGTATTTTTTATAAAGAGTATTTTCCGTGTTGTTTTCTGAAAATGGTTGCCCTTAAAGGGGTAGTTGGGATAAGGAACATTCCCTGGAAATGGTTGCCCTTGAAACAGCAGTTGGCATAAAGAACTTTTCTGGAAATGGTTGCCCTTAAAGGGACAGTTGGGATAAGGTTATTCCCTGGAAATGGTTGCCCTTGAAACGGCAGTTGGGATAAGGAACTTTTCTGAAAATGGTTGCCCTTAAAGGGACAATTGGGATAAGGTATATATATATTCCCTGGAAACGGTTGCCCTTGGAAGGGCAGTTGGGATAAGGAACTTTTCTGGAAATGGTTGCCCTAAAGGTGCAGTTGGGATAAGGAATGCTTCTGGAAATGGTTGCCCTTAAAGGGGCAGTTGGGAGAAGGAATGTTTCTGAAAATGGTTGCCCTTAAAGGGGCAGTTGGGATAAGCAGTTCGTAGCTTAAAGACACTTTACAGTTTAACAAACGTTCTTCTTGCTAACGTAATCAAATTGCAAAGCAAGTCGGAGAATATGCACATAATCCTTTTCTAGAGTACCTGCTGTAAATTAAGCATGACTGCCTTTCGTCATATCTCCAAAGGAACAACTTCTTTAAAACGTTTGATTGTACGTATAAAATCTACGTTCTCGACCTCCCCTTGGGCCAACGTTTCGTCCAAAGTTTAGACAAAAGGCTTTTAACCCGTACATCTGAAAATGGTTGCCCTTAAAAGGGCAGTTGGGATAAGGAATTTTCGATTACTACAAGTTGCTTGATACACCCTCTTAAAGGGTGTCCTAGCATATCCACCAGCTCAAATTGACTAACAAGTTCAAAAAACACAGATATTAGTCGTTTCTGGGCAGTTTGACCACTTTTTCGGACTCCAACGGTGTAACTTTTGACCATATCTCGAGATTCACTAAAGCTAGAGAAATTGCGATTGCAGATTTGGAATCTACGTCCCCGAATTACACCAGGACTTAGTTTTCAATCAAATCCGAGATTAAAAGATTTTATCCATTTTTGACACCTTCACCTGAAAATGGTTGCCCATAAAAGGGCAGTTGGGATAAGAAATTTTCTTCTAAATATCGCTGAAAGTTAATTGACACTTCTTTTTAAAGGGTGTCCTAGCAAATCCACCGGCTAAACTTCACTAACGAGTTCAAAAAACACAGATATTAGGAGTTTCTTGGCAGTTTGCTCACTTTTGCGGTCTCCAACAGTGTAACTTTTGGCCATATCTCGATATTCACAAAAGCTACAAAAATTTCGTTTGCAGATTTGGAATTTGCGTCCCCGAATTACCCTAGGACCGACTTTTTAACCAAATCGGAGACAAAAAGTTTTTGACCATTTTTGACACCTTCCTCTGAAAATGGTTGCCCATAAAAAGGCAGTTGGGATAAGGAATTTTCGATTAAATATTGCCACAAGTTACTTGACACTTCTTTTGAAAGGATATCTTAGCAAATCCACCGGCTAAACTTGACTAACGAGTTCAAAAAACACAGATATTAGGCGTTTCTGGGCAGTTTGCTCACTTTTGCGGTCTCCAACAGTGTAACTTTTGGCCATATCTCGAGATTTACAAAAGCTAGAAAAATTTCGATTGCAGATTTGGAATCTGCGTCCCCGAATTACCCTAGGACTGACTTTTCAACAAAATCGGAGACAAAAAGTTTTCGACCATTTTTGAGAATCGCCTTGGTCCCCCCTTACGATTTTAAAAAATTAAATTCCCTGCCCTGGTCGACTGGGTGGGTCTAGAGCGATGAAATTAAAATGGGCCAGGTTTGGGACCAACCCCCACATACCCACCAAATTTCAGCTCCGGGCGTTGAGCCTAGCTTGAGTTAATAGGGGGGGACAAGAAGAAGAATAATAATAATAATAATAATAATAACACGACGAGAATAAGGGTTTGCCCTTTTCCTTCGGAAGTAGCGGCAAACCAATAAAGCTCGAACACATATATACCGTAGCTGTAGGTTATTTATGAACTATAAACTAAATGTATCGTGGATATGCAAAATAATTTACATTTACAAACCGCGAATATGGGTTGTTCGGCGAAGCTGTGCCCATATTAATTCGCTCGCAACCTAGTCCTCTTCTATTTTTGAACCTAGCCCCATATTAGGCATTTTTAAGACTAGTCCTCTCTTGATTTTGCAACCTCACCATCACCCATATTACTTTTTTCATGCTCCAGAGGAGCATTTTTATTTCTTGTTAAAGTACTCGTTGAGAGCTTTCGAACGATGTAAAAACGGCTTTAAAACTCCCACAATTGCGTAAGTTATGAAGCTTTTAAAATGGACACCTTTACGTTTCAGTCGTTTAAGCCCCGTAAATCTACGGGGCTTAAAAATGACTGATTTTGAACTGCATTTAAGCGGTCTACTTAAACTACTTAAACTAAGTATTTTTTATGAAAGCAGTTCTACTTAAACGGCTTAAAGTTTAAGTCGCTGAGAGTTTAAGAAAACCTGTATTTATGAAACGCCACTTTACTTAAAGTTTAAGTAGCTGGTTTTTTGTGAAAGCGGGTCTACTTAAACGACTTAAGTTAAGTCGTTTAAGTCGTTTAAGTCGTTTAAGTAGAAGTTGGTTTCACAAAAACCACTTCGTTTAAGTTAAGCCGTTTAAGTACTTTTTGTGAATCGACCCTTTGACTCTGTCTTGAAAAGGCCCTTAGGGCGATTTCATACAAAGCGCACTAAAGGTTTGCCCCGACTTTGTCCGATTGGCCTACTTTTTGGCGAAGATGTAGAGTATGGGTGTGATCAAAAAAATATCGGGTACTGAGATCTTAGCTGCCTTCCAGCCTTGTGCAGCCGTCGGGTTTATGTGCGCGACCCCCGGTTTTTCACAACTACCAACATAATTAATTAAAAATCTCTGCTGGCTGCAAAACCGCAGCTTCAAAGTTGCCACTTGCAAATATGATTTGGCACATGTGCCCCTATCTGCATAAAAATACTAGACGTCTGTATCTTATCTGCATCTCTCGGAATTACTCTTCAAAGTTGAAGTTTAGGCCAAAATTTAAAAATTTTTGGCTAACGAAAGGAAAATTTTATTACTGGTGCGAGCTATAAGGCTGTAATTTAGCATAAAAGAAGACCCTATAGGAGTACTCATTTGTGCCAAATGGCAAGAAATTCTGCCGCGTGAAAAAGTTTTATGTCAACTTTAATCTTCTAAAATCGCCAAAATCGCCTTTTTGGGGCAATGGTATCCCAGAAATCGAAAAAGTCAAATTTTTTGAAATTAAAATTTTTTGACATATTTGAACTCAGCGTGGTCGAAAACACACCCACAAACGATTTCAGCTTGATTAGTGAAGGTTTGCGACTTCTATGGCTGCAGAAAGCCTCTACACAGGATCCGACAGACTGAATGTGGCGATTTTGGCAAATTTTGAAGATTAAAGTTGACATAAAAATTGTTTCACGCGGCAGAATTTCTTGCCATTTGGCACAAATGAGTACTCCTATAGGCCCTCCTTTTGTGCCAAATTACAGCCTTATAGCTCGCACCAGTAATAAAATTTTCCTTTCGTTAGCCAAAAATTTTTAAATTTTGGCCGAAACTTCAACTTTGAAGAGTAATTCCGAGGATGCAGATAAGATACAGACGTCTAGTATTTTTCTGCAGATAGGGGCACATGTGCCAAATCATATTTGCAAATGGCAACTTTGAAGCTAGGGTTTTGCAGCCAGCAGAGATTTTTTAATTAATTATGTTGGTAGTTGTGAAAAACGGGGGGTCGGGCACATAAACCCGACGGCTGCACAAGGCTGGAAGGCAGCTAAGATCTCAGTACCCGATATTTTTTGACCACACCTATGCTCTACATCTTCGCCAAAAAGTAGGCCAATCGGACAAAGTCGGGGCAAGTCGATTTTAGTAGCCCCCCCCCCTTAAGGGGGAGGGGTCACTTTTTCGCCGATTTTTCGACCATCTCCGATTTCGCTCGTTTTCTTTCACATATTTTGTAGTCCCCATGGTGTCCTCAAAACAAGACAAGTGAGTGCGTTTTGCGTAATATTGCTTTTATCATTCTGTAGGGCCCTTCAAAGGTCACCGTGACATGTGTTAAACATAGGAAAATGAAAAAGGTTTAAAACTTTGTGGCAGAAAAATGTTTCGCTTTTTGAAAGATACAGCGCAAAACTTTGAACACTTGTTAGGGACATATTGTAGAGTGCAGCTATCTAGTTTGATGTAATTCCGTTGAGAGACAAATTTTTAGTGAATTTTTAAAGTCAGAATTTTGGAAAATCAGGGATTTTTGGACCATGAAAAACAGGACCTGCAGTACTCTTTTGCTTACCCTCAACGATTAGCAAAAGTTACAGAAATGGCCTATAGAGATAGCTGCACTCTACGCATAAAACACGTCTTATGAAAGTATTTGGAAGTTTCTACCATCTATAGTTAGCTAAAAAGCTTACCACAAAAACAACAAATTTTGGTGAAAATGACCATTTTTCATAATTTTCCCATTCTTTTGATATATAATTTCTCACACATTATGTGGTAAAAAAATCACCAAACTTGGCAGATTAATATATCCATGTCTGCCACTGTGGCCAAAACAAATGCGCCAATATTGAACATGTCTGATATGGCGGCACTTTTGATGTTTATAAGTGAGAATGCCAAAATTTAAATTTTTCCAAATATATACAAATTGGGTATCAATCGATAGCTAATAGAACGAGGAGCTACTTTTATCATGGAACTGTGGATCTAAAATGATGTCTGTGCAAGATAAAATGAGTGAAAGTTATACTAGGCAGTCCTCCAAAGTTTAGTTATAACAGGCCCGTGGGGGAGGGGGAGATTGTTTGCAAAAATGAGCCAAAAAATGGTATTTTGGCGTATTTTGCATGGTGAAACGCAAAACGTTGTCAAAAATGCCAGGATTTAAGCTAAAAATAGGTATTTTAACGAAGAAATCTCCGGCGAAGCCGGAAAATTTTTGAAAATTGGCCTATTTTAGCAAACATTTGGGCCTCCAAAAAGTCCAACAAAATTTGGGGCGATTTCGGGGGGAAAGCATTTTCGGAGAGGAAGGCATTTTCGGGGGGGGGAAGGTCAATTTCGGTAAATGTAAAAAATACAAATACCTGTAAAAATACCCTGTAGTTTGGTGTATCGATCAAACCTGTTCTCGAGCGTGTTCGGTCTCAACCTGACATACCGGCATTTTCAAGTTTTCCAGGTTTGAATCTGAATAACTCGATCACAGTTTGATTTCGAACACTAATATTTTGTCTTTTTAAGAACATATGGGGCATATCACGTGTGAAAATGAGCGAAATCCGTGACTATCGATTTTTGACCAAAGTGATCCCCCCCTTAAACGGATTAGCTTAAAAGTGAATTTATTTAGGAAAATGGTGGTCGGCTTAAATGGCTTAAACGGTTTAAATTTAAGGAGGGGGGGGGTCGCTTTGGGTCAAAATCGATAGACACGTATTTCGCTCATTTTCACACACAATATAGGTACATATGTTCTCAAAAACAAGACAAAACAGTAGAGTTCGAAATCAAACTGTGGCAGAGATATTCAGCTATAATGTTGGAAAACTTGAAAATCACTGTGATTTGCCCTCCAAGGTCATGTTGAGACAGAACGGCAGCGAAATTTGGGTCAACTAATATGACAAATTACTTTTTTAGGTTGGCTAATATTTTAATGCTAAAGCAACTCCGTGATATCCAGTCAGTCGTTCACAGTACATTCTTCAATTGCGAACTGAGCGTTTTTCATCTACTAACTGTGCCCTGAAAGTTAAACTTGCTCTAACGTTTTCAGATACTACATTTCAGACACATAGTTCTATTAGAAAAGTTGTTCAGCTCTTATGTAGCTATCGAATGATAACCAATTTGTCTATATTTTGGGAATTTCAAAAATTGACTTTTGTGACCTATAAGAGATCAAAGGAGCCGACACGACAGAAAAGTTCTACCTTGAAGCATTTGGCTTTACCATAATGTCCTGCAGGCATTGAGAGTTTTATGTGCCAATTTTGGTGACTTTCGAGTGGGTAACGAGTGAGAAATTATTGAAAGAACGTGAAAAATGTGAAAAATAATGATTTTTGGCAAAATTTGCAGATTTTGTCGCTAGTTTTTTTGAGAGCACTACAAATGGTGGAAATTTGCAACTACTGTCATAAAAATTCCATGTATGCGTAGAGTGCAAGTATCTATAAGCGATTTCTGTAGCTTTTGCCAGTCGTGCAGGAGAGACGAAAATGTTTCGCTGGTCCAGTTTTTCGTGGTACAAACAGCACCAATTTTACAAATTTTTGACTTTGAAAAATCGCCAAAAATCTGACACTCAACAGAATTGTACCAGAAGGGTTGTTTGCACTCTCTGATATGTCCTTAACATGTACAATATAGTTGTAGCGCTGTATCTCTCATACAGCGACAAATTTTTCTGCCACAAACTTTTTAACCTAACTTTTTCATTTTCCTATGTTTAACACATGTCGAGGTCACTTTTGAAGGGCTCACAGCACGATAGAAACAATATTACGCAAAACGCACCTGTCCTGTTTTGAGGACCCATGGGGACTGCAAAATATGTGAAAATGAGCAAAATCGGAGATGGTCGAAAAATCGGCCAAAAAGCGACCCCCTCCTTAAGGGGGGGGGCGCCTAAAATGGGTTGCCCCGAATTTGTCCGATTGGCCTACTTTTTGGCAAAGATATAGAGCATGGGTGTGGTCAAAAATATCGGATACTGAGATCTTAACTGCCTTCCAGCCATGTGCAGCCGTCGCGTTTATGTGCCCGGGGGGGGGGGGGGGGGGGGGGGGGGGGGGGGGGGGGTGGGTGTGGGGGGGGGGGGGGGGGGGGGGGGGGGGGGGGGGGGGGGGGGTGGGGGGGGGGGGGGGGGGGGGTTTTTCACAACTACCAACATAATTAATTAAAAATCTCTGCTGGCTGCAAAACCCTAACTTCAAAGTTGCCATTTGCCAATCTAATTTGGCACATGTGCCCGTATTTGCAGAAAAATACTAGACTTCTGTATCTTACTGGGCTTATTCTAGGGATTTTTTCATGGGGGGCCCCAAAAGGGGCAAGGAATTTGGGGGGGGGGGCGAAAATTTTTCGAAAAATATGTTAAAAATAGCGCTATTTTTCTGGCATATACTATAAAAGTTGATTTTTATAGCAAAAATAAGCAGATTTAGTGTTGAAAAGGGCAAAACTTGAGTAAAAATCTCCGGCGAAGCCGGAAAATTTTTGAACATTTGGCCTTCTGAGCGATTTTTTCAGAGCAAAATTTGGTACCAAAAGGGGCGCCCACTTTTTTTGGGGGGGGGGCGATTTTGGGGGGGGGGGGAGGGTGTTTATGGGGGGGCCTTACCCCCCCCCCCCCACTAGAATAAGCCCAGTCTTATCTGCATCTGAGGGAATTAATCTTCAAAGTTAAAGTTTCGGCAAAAAATTAAAAATTTTTGGCTATTGAAAGGAAAATTTTACTACTGGTGCTAGCTATAAGGCTGTAATTTGGCACAAAAGGGGATAATATGTGTGTTGGGCCTTTGTCTATCTTTTAAATTCCGGTTGAAACAGGCATAAATCTGACCCCGCAAAAGTTGCTCAGCTCACTTAGGGCTTTCATTTGATACCAAATTTTACCACTTTTGAAAAATTTTATTTAAGTCCCCACCCCACCCCACCACAGCACTCTACAGCCACTTTGGTATGCAGTTCTACGACAAAAGTTGCTCAGCTCATTTAGGGCTTTCATTTGATACCAAAATTGATTACTTTTGAACAATTTTACTTTTGACCCAAAATCGCCTAAGTCCCCACCCCACCCCACCACAGCACTCTACAGCCACTTTGGGTATGCAGTTCTATGACAAAAGTTGCTCAGCTCACTTAGGGCTTTCATTTGATACCAAATTTTACCACTTTTGAAAAATTTTATTTTTGACCCAAAATCGCCTAAGTCCCCACCCCACCCCACCACAGCACTCTACAGCCACTTTGGGTATGCAGTTCTATGACAAAAGTTGCTCAGCTCACTTAGGGCTTTCATTTGATACCAAATTTTACCACTTTTGAAAAATTTTATTTTTGACCCAAAATCGCCTAAGTCCCCACCCCACCCCACCACAGCACTCTACAGCCACTTTGGGTATGCAGTTCTATGACAAAAGTTGCTCAGCTCATTTAGGGCTTTCATTTGATACCAAATTTTACCACTTTTGAAAAACTTTATTTTTGACACCATGACCTCCCACCGACCATCCAGATGGCAAAGTGGAACCAGCACAGCAAGATGGGTGGGTCAGACGGCAAAACGCACACCAGGAATGAGCTGGGCACACCAGAAAACCCCTATAGACAAAGTTTTTAGAGGCCAGGTAGAGCCTACTATGGACCTCCAGGAAGCTGTTTCCGACTTGACCCTCCCGACGGCAAAGTGGAACCAGCCCAGCAATATAGACACGTCGGACGGCAAAACGGATACCGGGAATGAGCTGGGCACACCAGAAAACCCCTATAGACAAAGTTTTGAGAGGCCAGGCAGAGCCTACTATGGACTCCAGGAAGCGGTTTCCGACTTGACCCTCACGACGGCAAAGTGGAACCAGCCCAGCAAGATGGATGGATCTGATGGTAAAACTGACTGCGGGAATCGATTCTCCGTGCCAGAAAACCATTGTATGGAAGATTTGAGCTTTCAAAGTTAAATAGATAGCGAGAAATTTCGATTTTTCATTTTTCGAATTTTCGCCATCTTTGACGGGCCACTGTGGTCACTAGGGAAGTGATAGAGAAACGCAACCTGGACCGTTAGTTAGTTCAATATATGTAACTTCTGAATATAAAAAGAAATCAGCTCCAGCTCGTAACGTTCGACCTGAGCGACGACCACAAAGTGGTCACTTTTCGCTATGAGCCGACTTTGCGGCGCCACTGCGGCGCTGTGGCGCAGCTGCGGCGCAAAAAAAGTTGTGATTCTTAAATTCTTTAGAGGGTACTACTAGACCCCATAGCCCTTTAGGTTGGCCCACCGCTGCAGATCACGTGAAAGCGGCGAACATTATGTACAATACAACCATCAAATAGGAGAAACCGGAAAAAAACATCGCCGCCATAACCGGTCCGGGGCGCAACTTTTTAACGGTAAGTGATACGGGGCTGAAACTTCACAGACATACTAAACTCGATGTGCTCTACAATTTGCGCATGAAATCTGCGCAGGATCTGCGCAGGATTTTGCGCAGCTTCTGCGCAGCTTATTTTACACTGTCTCCAGCCACTTTTCACACATATTATAGGGGTCGCTGCCGCGACCCCTATGATATACAGAGGTCCTATAGGAGTACCTACTCATTTCTGCCAAACGGCAAGAAATTCTGCCGCCTGAAAAATTTTTATGTCAATTTTAATCTTCAAAAATTAAGCCGTTCAAGTAAAAGTGTTCCTGCATAAAGCTTTCAGTGCTGTAATTTTGTTGGACAAATATGAACTTTTAATGTCATAGTAAATCTGTTATGACTTGACAGGAGTCTTTTGAGCTTCTGTGTTTATATATTTTAGAAGTTTGCCGAGTATCCGAAGCTTAGAAAAGCGATTCTGTCGGCAGCCTTGGACTCTGTGTCTAAGCATACTTCAGGCTTAACCACGGAGGTAATCTGGTATTTCGGTTTGCTCGTTTCATTAGTTGACTGTTTCACTGATCAATTAATAGCACTGATTTGATTTTGTAGGGTACTTTTTGAGCGTTAGCCGTCGTTGTGTATTTTTGATGCTGGCTAGTTGAGCTGTTTTGAGAACAACTTGCTTGCTATCTCACTGCTCACCGGAAAACGTCCCAAAATATGCGACACATAGCTTTGTGTTTTCCCTAAGCTAAGCTCAGCACTTTATGTGTGACTGAATGAAGGAATTTCGCGATTGATCTGAGAATGTTGTACAGCACAAATACAACGCTTTAAAAGATTCCGTCAGTTTGAATGAAGAATTGAAGCCAGTGAGGTCAAACTTACACACAATGATACCACCATTTTATACATATATTAGTACTAGCCATTCTTGAACACTATCCTTAACATTTTTAAACCGTTTTTAGGTTGAAAATGCTATCGAAAGAAAAACCATCTTTGCCAATATGGCTCATTGGGATTTGGATACTGTGTTCTCGAGTGGCGTAAACGTTCCCACTAGTTCTTCGGTGAGTAAAATAATAATACTGTGCATGGTGCTTTCCGTTTGAAATTTGGCTTTCAGCTCTGAATTGTCAGTTTTCAAACCCATACCTAAATTTTTGAAAATTTTCAGCCAAAAATTAATTTTCATAAAATTCCCAAACAGTAGCGAAAAATAGCTAAAACCTAAAAAATCGCTAAAAATAGCTGAAAATTGAGAAAATTTTTTAGCGAATTTTTTGCCGACCCTCCCCCCTCGAAAATGTTTCTTACCCCTCCCCCTGAATCGAATTTTTCAGACCCCCTCCCCCTTTTTGCCAGACACCCCTTTGCTAGCACTGCTCCCCAAACCGTTAGGATTACAGCAAAGCTAATGCCTCGTATGTTACCCTATCTTCTTTCATTATTCCAAAGCGTAGATGTTTTCGTTGAACCAACCAGCAAGGAGAAATTTTTTTGCATTTATAGTGGATGTCAGAAAAAGTGGGGGTCAGACCAGTTCTTGGGTGCCTGGCGAGCTACTGAGAGCCAGCTAAAAACTAACGACCAAGTATTTTTGACCACGCACATGGTGTATTTTTGTGCAAAAATGAGGCCGACGTAAGTGTCAGGCCCAAACTCGGGCTCGGTCTAGGTGCATCCTTACTGTATTAAATGACAGGAAAACAGCAGAAACAAAGTGTGTATTTTAACGATATTTTTTTCTTCTCACTATGCTGTGTTGTAGATGCGACGGGCCCGACACAAGAAGGAAGATGCAATTCAAGGCGTCAAAACTGCCAATGAGATTCTGAGTACGTCCTAGGTTCATTTGCATACCCAATGTAAATCGACGGTGACGCAAATGGGTCGCAGTTATAGGAATTCTAACAGATCAGTTTTACTTTGTTTTCAAGTGTATAGCTGTCAATAATTTGATAGAAAAACGCTAAGAGCAGACACGAGCATCAAATAACTACGAATTTACTCGAGTTGTTCGCATTTCGCAATCAAAAGAGTGAGTCGGGACAGGACTGTATGCTAACATGTCTTACCATCTTTGATTTCTAACTTTGAGTATCTTATTTGCCTATCTTTGTGTATGCCTGTTTGTTTTGTAGTTAGTGGCATGAAGCGTTATGTGGAGACCATTTTGTATCGAGCGGTCCATGAGTCCATAGGAGAATTGCTCATCTATGCCCTGACAAAGATTGTCGAGGTGGGTTCTGCTGCTTTTTCTTAAAAGTTGAAATTTAGGCTACTCCCTGGAAATTGCTAAAATATTTAGGGAAATGTAAAGAAACTATTTCAGCACAGTAGCTATGCTGAAGAAAATGGTTTTGGTGCCAGTAATTCTTAGAAATTTAATTCTAAATCGGGTTTTCCGGTTTAGTAGCTGATTTGTCGAGCTCCGCTCCATGGGCTTATTCTACTGAGGGCCCCCATAAACGGCCTCCCGTACCCCCAAATCCACCAGAATTGGGTGCCCCTTGTGGTATCAGATTTTGTTCTGAAATAAAATCGCTCAGAAGGCCCATTTTTTAAAACGTTTCCGGCTACGCTGGAGAATTTTACCCGAGTTTGACCTATTTTAACACCAAATCAAATTATTTTCAAACTAAAAACGAAAATTTCGGCGAAATAAGAATAGCTGGATTTTTTAGCACATTTTTAGAAAATTTTAGAAAAATTTTCGCTCCCCCCAAAATGACTTGCCCTCGAGGGTCCCCCCAAGAAAAAAGCCCTAGAATAAGCTAGAGCTGTTTGGGCAAAACTTGCAAGATTGTCTAAATTGAAGGAATTGTGTGACGAATTTGGTTTTGCAAAAACCAAAAGCTTTTTTCAAAATTATGAATTTCTGTAGTTTGAACAACCAATTCAGTTTTCCATGTGGCTCACAAATGTGAACCGGTGCTGTTTGTGCATGCTTACTCTTGTTATATTCGCGTTACAGCTTAAAATCACGTTTGTACTGTCAGTTTAAATTAAAGTGCATCTGCTTGTATCCTCTAAGTGCTTTCATTTTGAGATTGGCGAAATTGAGTTTTCCAGGCACACAGTTTCGAGGAGGGGTCGGCAGTTACCTGCAGGCAGGGGATGTGAAACGGGCTTATCACACTCTTATCTGTTGTCTGTTCAAAGTTTTCTGTTCTATATTATCAGGAGTATCTGTATGATGATGTGATGGAAGTCTTGCGCCTACAAGATTCCACTGCCTTAACTGATGAAGATGAAAGTGTAGCCCGACGCCGCACTCCGCAGAAAAGAGGTACTTTCCGCTTCCCACTTTAATGGAAAGGGGTTGTATTGCCAGTTTCATTGATAAAAATCCAATGTCTAACAGTGTGAGAGAGAGAAAGTAAGCTAATGTCGTTAGATGGCATTGTGATGTGGGTATCACTCAAAAGGCTTTACTTGAGAAGGATCTTGTAATAAAGTGTAATATGGCAATAGTGTTGTTCACCGACCCGCTTATTGTTGGGCCGGTGGCTCCGGTCTTTCTCGCCGCCGGACTGGCTGGGCGGTGCATTTTTGGGGGCTGACCCAAGAGTATGGAAGCAAGAAAATAAAAAGTTTGACGCTTCAGACAGTAGGTTGTGAGTTAAATTAGATGATCATCTAGAATGGACTTTATAGAGACGAAGTAACGGTACCACTTCGCAGCCGCCGGCCAACCGATCTGGTGAACAGTACTAGGCCACAGCATCAAAATGTGGGGAAGTTTTAGTTGCGGGGTCACATTGTCAAAACTGACAAAAAGTGCTTGCTTGTTACCACTCGAGAAAGTTCTCAACAAGCTGAGGAAAAATTGTAAATGAAGTTGAAGCTTGAAGTTGCTAGGTTTGCCAGTTGCGATAAGTTTTCTAAAAGAAATTATATTATCCATTCGATCATGGAAATGCATTCCTTTGGTTATATACTTATTTTTGTTTATTTTTAGCTTTTGGAATCGGCTATCGGAGAGTTGGATAAAGTTATGTGAAACTCTGCTGTGCGTCTAGTCCACCGGTACAACTCTTTGTGAATCTATCTCATTTTATAGATCTGTATTTTTTATCGTTTTGTTTTAATCTGGTTTTTGACTATGTATATAATAATATGTTTTGGGAATTCTCACTATTCTGGGACTACAATGATTTTTGTCGTTTTCAAGACTTTGAACCAGGTTTCTTAGGGGCAGCGTTTCTAGCAGCCTTTTTGTGCCATATCAAGCTGTTAGAATGTCATTGATATTCTACGCTCTCTTCAAAGCTTTGAAGAATATTTTTAAGCTGAGATTGTTGCTAGAAATTAATTTCTAATACCCTTTGCTGGCCTGTGTTAGAAAAGAATATCATTGATATTCTACGCTCCTTCAAAGCTTTGAAGAATATTTTTAAGCTGAGACTGTTGCGATAAATTAATTTCTAATACCCTTTGTTGGCCTGGAAAATCTTGTCAAAAAATAATTCAAACTTAGGATGATCCAAAAGTAATAAAAAATCCTCCTCGACTGCTAACATTGTTAAATTTCGTTTTGTTATTTTCCTGAAAAGTGTCCCAAAACAGTTAGATATATAATTGGAATTTGTTTTGACTGTTGTTGTTAGCTTTAACTTTTTGAATTCTATGCCTGATTGTCTTCTTGTTCGGTGTGGCTATGTTTTGTGATTCTTTTTTGCTTCTTGTCTTTGCTCACTTTCCAGACCTCAACTGATGCTTATCCTATTCAAGATCCAAGATCTGTAGCTTAACATATATTTAGTTTAAATTGGTTTGTCTGAAAAGTAAACAGATATCAGGATATCTTACATTGGATCTTATCAGAATGTCCATCGCTGCAGCCTCCCCCTCCATAAATTTGGAACTTTCCTTTAAACCGATCAATTTACTAAAACTTTTACCTTTCCCTTAAGCTTTCAAAGAACTTTCAAAGGATTTGCCCGATATTTTAGGGAATTTTGACAGTTTTAACTTTAATGTGTCGAATTTTACCGATGTTTAGCGAGCAATTTTTTTAATTCTTAGCCACAAACGTTAAGTTTGTAAAATGTTTCATGAAGCCTTGTGCCCTCTCACTGAGCTCCCCACTTATCCCAGCTTGAAGTAAGCCAGATCTTGTTCTTCGTGTGCTCATATAACTACGGATCATATATAACTACGTGTAATTCTTTATTGTTTTGTCACTTTTTATATGTGTGATGCTTTTTGTTCCAGTTTTCATATTTCCATTACGTATAGGAGTGGTTGTCCGTGTTATGTTTTTCACTGATAAAGGCTGTTTCTGCTCAACTGCAGTGATTTCTTTTTACAGGTTTTCCCCAGTTAGTATGCTCTTTTATTTTGTGTGTCAGTTTGTATGGGTTGAACTTTGTGGCTCCTGTTTGGCCTGTCGTCAGTCATTCGAACTGAGAGTTTTTAGTGTCACCTTTTCAAGATTTAAGCTTTTGATAGGATTGCTTACGTTTTATCGTTCAAACACTACTTATTATTTCGTCGTTTCTGTCTTACACCCTGATTTTTTGTTACTGAAAAATAGCTTCCGATAGTCTTATAATTCTGACAGAAATGTGTTCAGCCGTAAACGTTTACATACTATATAAATTATTATTTGCTGCTGCTGTGAGTTGCATGCATGGCAGATATTTTGTACCAATTTTCTTTGTTGTAATCGTTGTCCTGGTTATATTTTGACATGATCTGTTCTAGAAACAGCAGCTAATTCTGTATATATGTCAACAATAAAAGGTGTGCCTTTTCATACCCAGTGATACATAGTAGCAAGAGTACATAATGATAAGAGTATGCCACTAGGCAAGCTCTATGTTATCAGAGCAAAAACTATGCTCTGCATGCTAACGGCCCACCCCCCCCCCCCGCAAATCAGACCCATCACTTCAAAGAATTTTGAGCGCTATATTTATGTTCTAAAGCTCGAAGCAGGCACAAAATTCGCGCGCGCACTGTTTGTGTTTTCGAGCTTAAGCACATAAACATAGAGCGAGTGAGCGCACCCCCGTTTCGACTAGGTACTGATTTGCGGGGGGGTCACTAGGGTCTGATTTGCGGGGGGGTCACTAGGGTCTGATTTGCGGGGGGTGGGCCGTTAGCGTGCAGAGCAGTTTTTGCTCTGATAACAGAGCTTGCCTAGTGGCATACTCTTATCATTATGTACTCTTGATAGTAGGCAGGAAGGGACTCCATAGGGTTAAGAGTTTAGAATAGGAAGAGTAAGACACTCAGCGCTTGCTAATGTATTAAGCCTGCAATATACTCGAAACATTAAGGTCGAAATCTCTAGTGGGGGCTTATCGTGTAAACATGCTACGCTGGGATTTTGCAAATCTTGGAGTTCGGTAAATTAAGTACTGTATCTTGAGCTAGGAATACTCCGGTAGGCGCACACCTTACAATTTTTCGCAATTGTCAGAAATGCTCTACTCCGGTAGGCGCACACCTTACAAAACTGAGGGTATACTGTAAAACGCTCTACTCCGGTAGGCGCACACCTTACTAAGCTGAAGGTTTACTGCAAAATGCTCTACTCCGGTAGGCGCACACCTTACAAATAGTTATTTCTTGTTGTCGTTAATATGTACTAAACTGCTGGCGCAAATACTTACTTATGCATTAAATAATTATATATGAAGTAATGTCATTAGGTATTCTATAATTACAGATCGAACATATTCATAAACATATGTAACATGCAATAACATACCTTAACATGTATTAAAAACATGAACAAGCAATGTAAACTAAAGTCCGTTCAAACGACAGGAATTGAAGAAGGTGTGCCGGAAAAAGAACGAAAAGAAGGCATGCCGGAAAATCAGCATTCCTGATTCAGCTCTCATTCCTTCTCTCATTCAGCAACATATGGTGGCTGGAACCACCATAATCAGCGATGAATGGCGCGCCTACACTGGGATTCCCACTCGGGGTCAGTGTCTGCATCGAACTGTTAACCATACCCAAAATTTTGTCGATCCCGGCACCGGAGCCAACACTCAGCGCATTAAGACTCACTGGGGCGCACTGAAGACGAAACTTCTCCGTGAAAAAAGTGGCGTCCGCGGTCACTTGCTGGCTGGACATTTGGCTGCTTACTCTTGGTTTGCTTGCCATAAGAAAACCGCTTTCAAGGACTTTATTTCGGAAGTACATTGCCAAGTCCTGTCGTTTGAACGGACTTTAGTTTACATTGCTTGTTCATGTTTTTAATACATGTTAAGGTATGTTATTGCATGTTACATATGTTTATGAATATGTTCAACTTGTTATTAAATAATACCTAATGACATTACTTCATAAAAATTATTTAATGCATAAGTAAGTGTTTGCACCAGCAGTTTAGTACATATTAACGACAACAAGAAATCACTATTTGTAAGGTGTGCGCCTCCCGGAGTAGAGCATTTTGCAGTAAACCTTCAGTTTAGTAAGGTGTGCGCCTACCGGAGTAGAGTGTTTTACAGTATACCCTCAGTTTTGTAAGGTGTGCGCCTACCGGAGTAGAGCATTTCTGACAATTTCGAAAAATTGTAAGGTGTGCGCCTACCGGAGTATCACCTCGCACAGCAATAATGTTTATATCATGTTGCGGAGAGCTAGATAGAGGCTAATTTAGATGTGTAACAAAAGGTTGTTATTTACTTTCAAAATGCAGTGGCATCCAGAGATCAATGTTTCTTCAAGTGACAACAACCGCGATATTAATACTGCAAACTGAGTCAGTTGATTCAGCGTTCCTAAGCATATTTACAAACATTGATTCCCACGCATTGCATCAACCCCTGTTCCACTCACAAATTTATTTCAACCAAAATGTAAACAATAAGTTTATATATTACATAATAAAAAGCTATACCCACTGAAATCGGGTTTCCGAAGTTACACATGCTGCTGAAATATTTCCAATAAACCCGAATACCACAAAAATTCAGTTACCGCCGCCTAGCCTAGAATGTTTTCAAAAACGATGCTACGATTACTACGTTTGCCACACTGGAATTAATCTTGGCATAACTTGCCTTATCAGGAGAGCAGCCAGGTGTGGTGTTTATGGACAATAATAGATTGTTAGCGTTAAGGGTCATTTTGTGTACTTAATTATTTTTCAGAGAAATGCTCCAACTAGTGTTTGAAAATAAATTTCATAGTAACTTGGTCTATTTGGGCAAGTGTATAATATCTCTGCGGCAGTTAGCGTTTCCGGCTCTTTCACAGCGACAGCGTCCACGATTAAAGCGCTCTGTACGCCAACCGCCAGGATACAACTCTTTTATATGCCAAGGAACGGACTATTAATATCTGGCAATACCGACAAAATATCATTGAATTCTCTCAAACTTAGGTACCACCAATATACACAACTCACGCTTGGAGCTTTCTTCATATTGTCGAACGAAAGAAGTATTTCTTGTTTTTTAGTTAAGATGGAAAGCATTATACCATACGCACACGAAAACTTTCCTTTGTCCCAAGTTCGTCTTTCCTGAAGGCAAGAGCTTCTTTGGTGAATTCTTCTTGTGTAAATTGTCATTATGTCAACGCATTTGTTGTTGAACGACAAGCAGACTTATATAACAAATAACAAGAAACGTATATATGTCTAAATAATGGCATAAGAAACTTCAATTACGTCTACTAAGAAGACAGTAGAATAAGACAGGAAAACAGGCCAATTCCACACGAACAAACAATGAACTTCAAATATTGAAACATTAGACACCCATAATCAAATCAGTCTTAATCCACTGCCTTTGTAGCGCTTCTACCACACGTTCCAGATCCCTTTAGATCTAACCAACCAGAAACAACTACTGGGGGGACCGGAGACAGGCGTCTAATCCAGGTCCTGAGGCAGCCTCCGGACACATGGGCCTATGGGCCTCTACCAGGGCTGATGGACCAAGAAGAAGAAACCAAGAACAAACCCAAGACGGGAAGCGTTGTACCCACGAATCCACGACCTAGGAGAGAGAAGGGAAGAGAAAGATTCAACTTTTTACTCACCATTGAAACTAACGAATTGGCCCCGCCGGGGTTCGAAGAACGGCCCTTCTGATCCCGGGACATACATGCTACCAAGAGTACATAATACATAAGAGTATGACAGCAGGCATACTCTATGTATTATCGGCTTGACACATCCTCTGCACGCTAACGGCTGCCCCCCCCCCCCGCAAATTGGACCCCAGTGACCCCCCCCCGCAAATTGGTACCCAGTCGAAACGGGGGTACGCTCACTCGCTCTATGCTTGTGTGTTAAAGCTCGAAAACACAAGCAGTACGTGCGCGAATTTTGTGTCTGCTTCGAGCTTTAGCACACAAGTATAGCGCGCGAATTCTTTTGAAGTGAAGGGTCCAATTTGCGGGGGGGGGGGTCAGCCGTTAGCGTGCAGAGGATGTGTCACGCTTATAATACATAGAGTATGCCAGCTGTTATACTCTTACGTATTATGTACTCTTGATGCTACCCACTTACACCACCGGGCCATCAGGTGATCTCCAATTTCAGGCTTATCAATCTTTCCTATGCCTGCTTCCCTTACAAATTGAGTGGCCTTGATGTGGCGATCCTATTGTTCAGGCGATTCTTCAGTTGCTGCAAGAAGAGGAACGTGGAATAAACCATCAAGGCAGCTTGGAGCCGATAGTGAATAAGGTCAATAGGTTATATATGAGTGTCCATGTTTTGACTAGCATGTCTTAATATAATAGAATATGAGGGTGAAGGTTTCGAAAGAAAAGTATGCTAAGTGCGGTTCGGATCACAGCCGCACAGTACTCCACTGTTCAATAGACAACTTTCTCGTCTTTTACCTAAGCAGTGTAGTTGCATATTCGGTTGATGCTGAAATATTATTTCATCGCTCTTTCCACCTCCTTATTTTGACTGCTGTCTGCGTGGTGGGCTATCTAGCAGAATCAAGGCGAGCTAATGATAAAGAAGTACTCGGAAGAAAGTATACCAACATAAATTACTCTTCAATTCAGCTGAAACGGGTGAATATTTGCAGCATTAGCCGAAGCTGGCTAATCAAATTTAGTTTAACCTTTAAACTTACTAGTTATTTTCTAACATTTATATTAAGCTGTATTGAATATCATGGAGTTCCAAGTGCAAGACAGGCCTGTCGAAAGCGTCTGTAAAGCAGAAAGTTCAGATAAAAATAAGAACTGATTCCGAAACAAAATGCAAGCTCAGAAACCAGCAAAAAAGACTCGTTGGCAAGGTGAAATCGCATTAAGCCAGCTACGCCTGCAGCACACTTGGTATTTCCCTTTTGTTTCAGAAACGCATGCTTCATGTACTCATATATTGTATCCATCAGAACGTTGATAATAATGGATGAGGCGAGAAGTAATTGTAAATAACACAGTTCCATATCCCTTTTATCTTGATCTGATTTGTTACTACGAGCTTCTTTAGTTTTGTATCTTTTAAATAAGCCAATAATTGTTAGAAGCGTGAAAACTACCAATACTACATTCTTTATCCATTTGATCGCTACCATAAAGTTTAATACAATAAAGTAATAAGGTTGATAAGCATTAGTGTTTCTAAGGAAATAATGCAATGATATAAAGGACATCAGTGCCGACACTAATATAGATGAGCAGCAAAAAGTTTTGTTATTTATTTTTGCAAAATGCAGTGGCAACCAGAGAGCAATAGTTCTTTCAAAGGATACAACTACGGCGATATTACTGCAAATCTGGGCCAATTGATTTAGCGTTCCAAGGCAAATGATGTGGGCAAGCGAATAACCACAGACAGAACTAGCAACTCTTGCACAATTAATTAAATTGATTGCAGTTAATATGTAAACAATGAGTTTGTGATATACAAAGCTAAACCCGCTAAACTCGGTCTTTCGAAATACAAGAGCTGCTAAAATATTTCCGATAAAACCGAAGACACTGAAAAGCCCGTTACTGCCAAGTCGAAAATTTTCCAGAGTTGATGCTATTATGATTGCATTCGCAACAGTAACATTAGCGTTTGGATAACTGCCATTATGGAGAGGGCAGCTAGGCGTAGACAGGTTTAGAGACAACAATATATCGCTAGCATTAAGTTTCATTTCTAAAATAAAGTAGGTAAATACATGAAATAATAGTTAAATAACATTTCTAAAATATGGCTACGGCCGTTTGCACCAACTTCGAGATTAGCTCAAGCAAATTTAATTCGAGATAATACAGTCTTATCTCTACACTGGAGCTAATCTCGAACTCAAGATCGGATAAGCTTGAGCTTATCTCCAACTTCAACCTCGAGATTATCTCTTGCACCAACTGATTTCTGTTACAGATTAGTCAAGCTGGAGCTAAGCTCCAGCTAAACTGTAACTTGTGGATTATCCAATACAATGCTGATAAAGAGTCACATGCTACGTGAAATGACCAATCAACAGTCAACGGCATTTAAACCATTCTACTTTTACTTTGCACATTACAATTGTAGTAAATTGTCTTTGGTATTCGCTTCACAAGGTCGACAGTTGCAACGATGACTGTTACTGCCTACAGCAGAATTTTATGAACACGGAGGCAGTGTTTAGAAACTGTTTTCATGAATAATAAAATTTATAACAAATTTAAAAATTATGATGACTGAAATTCTGAAATGAAATTCTATGGAGTTATTGCTACCAGTTGCAGTTTCTCTGTAACTGGGCATTCTTTTAAAAATTCAAATTACGTTACAATGCAATTATTTTGCTGTAAAACTGGTAAGAAACAAAGTCAATCCTACTCTTGACCAGGATTGAAAATTAGGCGCTCGAGATTAGCTCGAGGTTGGGTTAATCTCGAACTTTTGTTGGTGCAACGTACTTGCAGATAACCTCAAGCTAATCTCGAGCTAAGCTCAAGGTAATCTCAACCTCGAACTTATATTGGTTGGTGCAAACCGGTGTAAATCTGAAACAAGGATACTTAATATAAAATTATGATAATTTTTCAAAAATTACAACCGCAAAATGCGAATTTGTATATATATTGTTAGTGAGCTAGAAAATCAATAAGACCGACAAATAATGAAATTAAATGTAATGAAGTTACATGCAGGACTTTCTGTGGGATGTGAACATGCAGCCTGTCGTTAAGCAAATCCAATGCTCTAACAGTTTAACCACAGGGTCAATCATGTTTGAAAATATGAAAGGTTTCCGGACCTACGGTGGGTTTTGTTTTAAGGGAAGAAATTTCCTATGCTAATTTCAATTTAATAACTAGCAGTTATAATCATCTTTTATACAAAGAAAAGTATAGCCTGCTAAGAAATCACAAAATTCAAGGAGAATATTTCTGAAAATAATGGCGTTCCCTATCTAAAGTTAAGAAAAGCTGTAAACTTAGAGCTTCAACTTTACCCAGTTTTGAACAATTTTTACACTAGAATTGTAATAGGTTTGTCTGGGGCAGTCTACTGTTCACAAAGCATACTAGGCCACCACCATGTACATCTCACTCAAATCGGTGCGCGTTAGATGTAGGAAAATGGACTGATACTATCCGTCAAGAATGTTTCTTGTAGACAACCCAAACTCAAATATCGTCAGGCAAGCTCGAAATTCTGACAATTTATATGCTAGACCATGACAGTTCCACTGCACGAATTTCACTTCAGTCATGCCAGTATTTACTTCGTAGGGCATTGTATCTTTTCAGGAAATGTTTTATCTGATTTGTTTACAGACCACACTTTCCTTCTTTTCTTTCTGAAAGCTCGGCAACCCACCTCCCCTCCTTTTCTGCAGCCTTTTTCAACGCCTCGGCCCACCTAATGGGCAACTATAGACTTCTGCCATCTTTGTTGCTATTACACAAGCGGGGGGCAACAATGGTCGGCGAAAGACCTTGCTGCTATGGGCGTGGCTGAAATAACCGTAATAGTTGGTAGCTTTGTTTGAGGATCATGTTTCTATCCTTGATCTTCGTCTCATTGCCTCTTGAATGCGGTCTGAGGGGAGCACCACTGACGGGCCATGTTGTGAGCCTACAACGTGGGTGAGCCCTGACCAAAAAATATGAGTAGAAAGAAATCTTACCTGTTTCTGGGTTTAATAGGTTGGAATTAATAGTTGCAGGTTTGTCCGTTCATTTGACGCTACTGATAACTGCCATCAAAAACACTGAGAAATCTTTTAATTTTAATAAATTACAGTCCGTTTGTGGATATATTAAATGTGATTGGGCGGCATTCCACTGCAGTTGAATGTAACAAAGTTTTCGGAAATTTTTTGGTTGACAATTCTAGAAGCTAGTGGCTTATTATGGGTCCCTTTTCGACGTCCACTGACCCAATTTGAGGAGCCTCCCTCATAAAACGTTCAGCCTTAAATCTCAATCTCCACACACACTCCCACGCTACATTGTTAATTTTTATGGATTATGTATGATTTATCTGAATTTCCAGTATTTTAGCTTAAACTTAAGCTTAAGCTTACTTTAGCTGCGCTCCTGGTTCCTACAACATCAGTAGTAATAGTCAGCACAATTGGGACCTGTTTGGGAGCCATTTTGATCCCATTTTGGGGAGCTGTTGGGAGCCTGTTTTGATCCCTATTTTTGGGAGCCAACTTGATCCCTATTTTTAGGAGCCATTTGTGATTAAGCTGGTGACGGTCATGTAATGAGTAGAAGTTTTGGGTGACTAATTAGCTCAGAGATCATCAACCTGTAGAATTGTTAGGGAGACACTTTTGATCCCAACTTTTGGGAGTCATTTTGATCCCAACTTTTGGGAGCTATTTTGATCCCAACTTTCGGGAACCATTTTGAATCCAACTTTTTCGGTCTATGAAAGGTCTGACGAGAATTTGTGTTTGAGTACTTACTTGAATTCCAACTTTTGGGAGCTATTTTGATCCCAATTTTTGGGAGCCATTTTGATCCCAATTTTTGGGAGCCATTTTGATCCCTATTTTTGGGAGATATTTTGATCCCAACTTT